>JBDPZO010000001.1:8977274-9020699 GCA_039877585.1 Heterodera filipjevi
TCTCCTCCTCCTCCCCCTTTTTTTTTTTGTTAATAATTCAATTTAAAATTTTTAGTTTATTTAGAGTAAATTCTATATTTTTTTTTAAAAGTCAGTAATTTAGACGAAAGCATGAACCATTTTTTTTTTTACTAAAAATTTGAAATCGGGTTCACCCCCTAATACATACCACAATAATCTCTTCAACAATCCTCATGACAGGATCCTCCTGCTGAAGTGGTTGTTGTTGTTGTTGAAGATATGTGCTGTTGTGGCTGAAGAACAGGTGGTGGTGGTTGTGGCGGCAGTTGCTGTTGTAAATATTGTTGTTGTTGATGTTGCGGTGGCGGGGGGCAAATGTGTTGTAATTGTGGTTGCTGTGGTAAGTGTGTTGTTGTTGTGACAAGTGTTGTTGTTGTGTGGCAAATGTTGTGGGGCAAGTGCTGTTGTGTTGTTGTTGGTGTTGTGGCTGCTGCTGTAGTGTGGTGGTGGTGGTGGTGGTGGTGGCTGTTGCTGTGGTGGTGCTGGCACAACAAACGCAAACGGGTTTGTTATCGTTGCCCATGCTGTTGTTGCGCAGGTGCCTGTTGCTGCAGCAATGGGCTTGTTGTTGTTGTTGTTGTTGTAGCAACAGTTGTTGCTGGTGTTGAAATTGCAACTGTTGCGCAAGTTGCGCATAGATGGCCCCGTTTGTTGCTGTTGTTCACGCTCAAATGCCACGCTGCTGCTGCTGCCGCTCAAATGGGGTGACCATGACCAAAATTGGTGGTTGCACTTGCTGATGTTGCGGGTCAAACGGTTGAATCCATACCATTTGTGGCGAAGGTGCCAGTGAGGTCAATGGTCGCTGCTGCTGTTGCCGGTGCCGCGGTTGCTGTTGCTGGCCGAAAACCGTTGGTCTGAAGCTGATTTGCGGCGGCAATGCTTCATTTTGTCGACGCGATCGGCGCGATAGTTGTCCTGTTTGAAAATTTTCTGAAAAATAAAAAAAAAATATTAAAGAAATAATTTTTATTAAAAATGTTTAATTAAAATTTAAGCTCACCTTCATCAAAACGTGAGGACTTAGGGCCCCAGAATGACGTTGTACATTTTGGTAGAACTGCAAAAAAAATTTTGAGTAGAGTAATTTTGAGTAAGTAACCTTGCACAAAAAAAAAAAACCGAGTTGGACCCATCCCCGTTTTTCTTAAAACCAAAAGCAATAAAAATTTTTCAAACATAAAAAACCTTAAAAAATTTTATGCCTCACACCGAATTTGGGATTACAATTCTTAGGATTACCAAACCAGTTTTTGTAAAGTTAACTGGCACCATTCTCCGCCCTTATAGTGTTCAACCCTAAAAACACCGGAACCACTCAGTTCGGCGCGGACAGTTCGGTGCGGACAATTCGGTGCGACTAGCAATAAGTTAAGACTAAAAAAAAAAGTTATGGCTTTTTTAAGATTGGCCGCACCGAACTGAGACTGACCAAAAAAAACCACCTGCTGATACGGTGCACACACCATTTCTATTACGCCGAGACGCGTGCCAGATCCAGGGCATTTGTTTTAACTGAAAATTTAAAAAAAAAAATCATGAAATTTAAAATAAAAAATTAATAACATTAATTAATATTATAAATAAAACATTGGTAAAACAATATTATTTATTTGCTGTAGTACAAATTTTCAACGCTTCCTTGCTTGGCCACAAATGATCGCCCTTCAGCCATTTTTCCCTGAACATCCCTCATCCCCCCCCCCCTTTCGCCAAAAAAACATAATTATTAATTAAACATTGCAAATTTCCCCTGTCCGACAATTGGAAACATTGAAATAAAAAATAATTTGTTCGCATTGTTGGCGCAATGCTTGGCGGACCTATTGGCCCCCTTGCAAACATTTTGGGAAATGTCCAACACCTATTGGCTCTGAAGCCAATTGGTGGTTGGCCTTGATTGGAAAAAATCGATAAATTAGATAGTAATATTATCTACTATTATATTATTAATGATGTAAATATTATTTTATTTTTAAAGGTATTAAATGTATTAAATTATTAATAATGTAAATATATATTATTTTTAAAGTCATTAAATATTATATTATTAAAAGCACATAGATTTTTCTGCATATTATAAGATTTTCATTTTACATATTAAGGATTTCCATAAACAATTCATGCCCATTATGCAAGTTATCATTCCAACAATCGGAGTAATGACCAACAAATGAGCTTCATCAAGCAGAACTCGACAATGGCAACAAGAAAGTTCGACACTCAAGAGGAAACGGATGAACAGTAATCGTGCTACACGTACAAATGGTTGGGCACCGTATGATGGATTTGAAGAAAAATGACACAACGAATGATTGGGCACTGAATGGATTTGGTGAAGGCGCAATGAGTGGTAATGATGGGATAGCTGCAGCTTATTTGTATAAATAAGTTTAGTTTTATGTTTTGTAGAGATTTAATTTGTTGTAAAAGTTTGTTAGACTGCTTTAAAATGAAAAATTTAAAATGGGAAATATCAACAAAAAAAAAAAAAATGTCGTGCTGATAAAAATGGCAATTCTAATAATTGGCGAGAACACAACTTGATAATGGCTTGATGCCTTTTTTCTTCTTGAAAAATGCCATTGAATTAGGGGATAATTGCATTCAAATGTAAAAATCACCAATTATTAATTGATCATCTCAGATGAGTAATTCAATGCTAATAGCATATTTTAGAAGCCTTCAGGATGGTTACCTAATCGGCTCGACTTTTCAGTGGCCTGTTGCGCACCTACTTCCTCCCCTTTCCACCCTTTGGGAGCTTCTTCGGCTCCGTGAGTGATGGGACCGTGGCGGGGATTGTGAGTGATATCCGCTGCGCCAGGAGGAGACAACTTGAGAATCTTTTTGTTGTGGCTGAGCCGTAGACCATTTAGCAAATGGTCTCGGCTCAGGCACAACATAGTTGTTTTCATATTTTGGAAAATGCAATTTAAGAAGAGCTGGCAATCTGTCTTTCATTGGCTAAATGTAACTATTAATCACGCAACAGGGGACATAAAGGCTACGCTATATTTTTTCAATTTTTACATTTTTTTTTTGTGTCTTTAGCAGGACATAAACGACAATTGTTGGTGCTAGTGCGTTTGTTAAATTCCGCCACCACCCTGCGCGTTAGTTGATGCGCCATTTTACAGAAGTCGCATAAATCTTGTCATAACTTTGCTCAAAAACAATTAAATCGAACAAGCATCGTATCATTCGATAGCTTTTGCTTGGCTCTATTGACATGAGAAAATTGAAAAAAATTTCAGTTTTAAAGAATTATGGGCAAAAGAGTTGAAAAATTGGCGTAACTTCTTTGAAATTCAATGAAATTTTTTGAAATTTACCAAGCAAAACAGAAAGAGCAATAGCTATCGAATGATACCAAGATTGATTAATTAATTGTTTTTGAGCAAAGTTATGACAAGATTTAGTCGAAAATTCTGTAAAAATAGCGATTTAATAACGCGTCAGCACGCAATTGTTAATGAAATTGATCAGCTATTGCGCAATATCGTTCTTTTATGCCCCCTGAGCATGATTTAATTGAATATTTTTCATTATCAGCACCCTAGAAAATCTATTTCAAAATTTGAAAATTTTTTGATGGGGTTAAACAGGGGTGCAGACGATTTCCGATATTTTTGGAAAAAATCGCAATTAATTCTAAAGTGTCAGCGAATGTTGGTGAAATATCTTAGGACTAGAGATCGGATCGGTCGGTTTTTTTTTCGGTTTCGGTTTTTGACCGAAAACCGACCGAGAAAATTTCAGGTTTTTCGGTTTTTTCGGTTTCGGTTTTTAACCGAAACCGACTGACCGAATATTCAAAAAACCGAAGAAACCGACCGACTTTTATGAAAAATCGAAAAAAAAACCGAAGAAGCAATTATATTTTTTTACAATTTTTGTAGCAAATTCTTTAATGTTTTCCAATTTTTTCCCGGCGGCGCCTGTCGGCACCGCCGGAGAAATTCAATCTTTTTGGAATTTTTTCAAATAATGCCAAAAAATTTGGTGAAAATCTGTTAAGTAAATCATTCAATTTTTTAAGAATTTACCCTGTGGTGCCTATCGGCACCACCAAATGCGCGTAAGCTTTCTTAAAAATTTCTAAAAAAATACTCAATTTTTTTTTTTTTTTTGTGCAAGATTTGTTACGAAAACACACTCAAATTTGAAAATTTTCCCGGGCGGTGCCTATCGGCAGCTAACCCTTTCTTTTTTCGGAATTAAAAATTTAATTTCTCATTACAAAGCCGAATTGCTCAGAATAATAGTTGGCGCAGAAACATGGTGTTAATGCTTGATTAAATTGAATAAAATGCAATTTTAATTGTTAAACAGCGTTTTCAAACAATTTCTTATTTGGACTTTGTGTCCTTTTTCGAAAATTTTCAAAAGGATTTGGTTTCTGTTTTTTTTCGGTTTTAACCGAAACCGACCGACCCTTTTGTCCGTTCTCTACTTAGGACTCTCAATTTGTTTGAATTTTTCAAAATTTGACCTAAAAAGCAACTATTTTTGATCAAAATCTACAACCAAAATACACCTAAATTCTAAAAAAAAATTTCCGGTGGCGCCTATCGGCACCACCGGGCATTTAGAGGCGGCAGTCGATGGTGCCGATACGCGCCGCCGAGGGAAAATTTTGAAATTTTGGTGTATTTTGGTCACAGATTTTGCACCAAGATTTTCTTAAAAAAACCACCCAAAATGATCATTTCAAAAAATCATTAATGCCCCCTAAAAATCATTAACTTGATGATAAATAATCACACCTCGGACCCCCTGTTTTTATTGCTTTTTTACATTTAGAATTAAAAAATTTTTATAAAATAATTTTTATTTTGTTAGAAAAGTTTTCCGATTTCCGATTTTCCGTTTTCCAATTTCCGGTATTTTTTGGACCGGAATTCTGATTTCCGATTTCCAAAAAAAAAAATTTGGGCATCGAAATTCCGATTTCCGAAAGAAATTTAGGGCATCGGAATTCCGATTTTTGAAATCAGAGATCGGCTGCACCCCTGGTGTAACATAACCCACAAGTACCAAGTTATGACCATTTATTCTTAGAAAATCTGTAAAAATGGTGGAATTTATAAAAGGCACTGGCACTCTATTGATTCTGCATTTTTTGTAAAATTCATTAAGCAATCATTCTTTGTAGTAAAAAAAAACGTCTACAAATTATACATTCCACCGTAGCATATAAACTCCTCACAAATTATTTTTAGACAAACTCAGACATAAAGCCATACGTTTGCATTTAAGAATAGCATTGTGCTGTATTTTTTTTGGTTTCAATCAATTATTGAATTTTTTTTTATTGTGAAAATGTAAAGCAGAAAAAATCAGTTGGATAAGATATTTTAAGATTATATTTAATAAAAAAATTTATTTTATAATATAATTATAAAATTTGGTTTAAAAGATAAGTTATGCTTCTTCTTTCGAAATACATTTTAATTAGCACCATCGTCGTATTCAACTTTTTACAGTCGATCAATGGAAATTCTGTTGATGATGAGAGAAGTTCGTGATTTCAAATTTGATATTTATTAACTTAGAACAACGATTTTATATTTTCAGACGGTTCTAAGTCAGTTTAGCGCTCGCGATTCGGCGCCAGTTAGGCTTAATTTTTGAAAAAACCCAAGGGTTAGTTAGGCCGCGAAAATTTACAAACGAAAATCTAAAAATGCATAAGCTACAGTTCCATTTCTCTAAAAACTTAAAAATTTAAGTTCAATTAAATAATTAATTTCGCTGTTAGTGCAATTTTATAATTAAATTTAAATATATAAATATATCAGACAATGAATATGATGAAAAACAGTTGGAGTACGCCTTGGAACTCTCATTGAAGGAGGAAATTGCTAATCAAGAGTTATTAGATGAAGGACAAGCGTTTGAATTGGCACTGGCAGCTCAACTTTCGTATGATAGCGAACAAAAGGTCGTAAGTAATATGGATTAAAAAAAGTAAAAATGGTTTAATACAAATTTATTCGGCAAACGCCAAAAAATAATCATATGCAAATTTGTATTGAATTAAATCATTGATAAAAACCAAAAATTGAAAAAAATTTCTTTTTTCATAGCATGCAGCATATGGGCGAAATCTCGCAATCATATGGCTTACTTTATTTTGAATTTTCAACAAAAAAAAATAAATTTATAGGAAAAAATTGATTTAGAAAGATTGTTTTCCTCAAAATTCTTAGGCCTTAACTTTTGTGATAACAAAAAAAAAATATATAAAAAATCTTTATTTTTTGCATAATTAACTTAATTATATTTTAGCATCATCATGCGCAAGCAAACGGATCAAATCGTGTGCAGCGCAGGCGACCACCTCAGCCAAACGCTGCAACACCTCAACCAAGGCAACACGCTTCCCAAAGGCAAGAACAGAATTCAGTGAATGATTACGGACATGATCATGCGCAGCAAACAAGCGCTACGTATGCAGCCAGATCAAGCCGATCACGTCCGCCAAATGCTGCAGCAGCACCATTACCAAGGCGAAATGCTGCACCAAGAGAAGGCGCAAATGACGATTCTGCGGGTCGAGAACCGCAGCGCCATGCAAACACGTCAAGTAGTGAAACCATGATAGATGGAGCGAATCAAATGCAACGAGTGCAATCAGAACCGACCTCGGTATGGCATAATAGGGATGCCATTTTAGACAAGAAATGTTGATAGATAGATTTTTATAACTTGGTTGAAAACTGATCTTGTATGAATATTTCTTGCGGGGCTAGGTCATTTCATAAATTCCGCCACTATGAGCGTTTGGGGAATCCGCCATTTTTTACTAAATTTTCCGAACATAATTCGTCATAACTTTGCTTAAAAGCAACCAAATTTAATAATATTGGTATCATCCTTGGTTCTATTAACCTTTCAAATAGATTCTTTAAAAAGTTATGACAAATTATGTTCGGAAAATTTGTAAAAAATGGCAGATATAGAAACGACTATAGTAGCGGAATTTAGGAAATGACCCAGCACGCTTCTTGTTTTTTCTGCTTAGACAGTTTTTTTTCGAATTATATTTCCGGTGCTAAAAATTTCATATGGAAAAATGATAGTGAAAATCAAGGTAAATTAAAAAATAATAATTTAATTCTTTAGGTAATCAATGCTCTCAAAAATGCGCCCCTCATAAGGAGTGCAAGCAGCCGTGTTACAAGTATAGTGAATTCTGGAAAGAAATTGGCAATTCAATGTGGAGAATATGGGATGTCCGGAGGACTGCGCCACTTTGTTGAAGGGTCAGTTTTGGTAGTTATCAACGGGACTCGACTCAATAAAACGATGATTAGGGCGCAGCCGGCGATTGGCTGAATTTGTTTTTTTTTTTAATCACAACCCCCATCCCTAGCAGGGATGGGCGAAACTCGACCAAGGACGCGAAACGAAACTAAATTTTTTCGAAACTCGAAATTCGAAACGCAAAAAACCCGAAATTTTCGAAATGAAACTAAATTCAAACTTTTTTGTCAACATGTCATGAAAATCCCCTTTTTGAAAACAACAAAAATTGCAAGAAAATTAGTTAACAGCAGGGATGGCAGATGAAAATTTATAACTGGTTAAGTGTCCGGCTGTGCCGACCGGCGCAACTGGTAAAATTTTTAAAAATATTAAAGAAACAGCAAAATAAATTAGGGTTCAGCCCCGACCCGACGTCCGCGACCCGACCCGAAGCCTTTTTTGGGCCTCATCCCCGACCCGATCCCCGACATCCTATCCCCGGCGTTCCCCGCGTCCCCGACAAAAATTAAGCACTGGTAAGAATGGGGGTCTGTGCAAGAAATTGTTGAGAAAATTTGGGAAAAAGGGAATTTAGGAAGAAAATTTTCTTATAAATATATATATTTCTTAGTACCAGTGATTATTCGGTGTGGTGGTAGAAGTACTGTTTCTCCACATCTTTTGCTTCGGTTCAGATCCGCCGCATGCAGGAAATTTAAATAATTTTATGAAATGTTTTTACTCTATAACAGTTCGGTTAAATTCAAAAATAAAATGATATTTTTTTTGACAATTATCTTTAAACAATCATTTAATTTTCAAAAAATTTTCTAGTCGGCGTCTACCGACATCGTCAGACATTTTTTCAAAACTTATCTAAATTCTAACAAAAAAGACCAGTTTTTGGTAAAAATCTGTCAGTAAATCACACCCAAATCCAACATTTTCGCAGGCGGAGCCTATCGGCACCGCCTGAATCCCATTCGTTTTTTCATAATGATGGTTTTGACTCCAATTTGTAGACTAAATAAGTAGTTATCAAAAAAAAATTCTTCTGAATTGTCGCCTCGCCTTTTCTTAATACTCGGGTCCGGATTTATGAACCCACCGATGTGCGGAACCGAATTTAGCCAAAACACGGGTCCTTGCTACAACGCGTACATGCTTTAGTTTTCAAAAAACCTTTAATTGGGTTGTTTTTTTCGGAAAAAAATGTATTTAAAATTTTTTCGGAAAAAAATGTATTTAAAATTCGGAAAAAAATGTATTTAAAATTTTTTCGGAAAAAATGTATTTAAGATTTTTTCTTATTCCCCGATGGGGGTCCCCGTTCCCCGACAATTTTGGCCGTCCCCGACCCGATCCCCGACATTCCATCCCCGGCTCTCCCCGTTCCCCGAAGGCTCGGGGCTGAACCCTAAAATAAATCCCCATTTTTAAAATAGCAAATGGTAAACCAAATCACGTAACAGTAGTACTTTTTGGTTTGAAATAAACATTCATCTATTTCTTGTCATTTCTAAGCTCCCACGGTCTTTTTAGGCTCGTTTTTAGAAAATTCAAAAGGGCAGGAGTCGGCGGAGCCGATAGGCACCGACGGTTGAATTTTTGATAATCTTGGTGGGTGGGTGTATTTTTGTAAAGATAATATTGCACAAAAAAGACAATTTTGAAGATTTTGAGAAACATTTTGGAGAAAAACTAAGTGAACTGAACTACGCAAACTCTAATTCTTAGGGGTCAGTTTTTTCGAAATTCCTGGTGTTTTACCCGAAACGCGGAACACGAAATTCGAAACGCAAAAAACCCGAATTTTCGAAACACGAAACGAAATTTCGCCCACCCCTGATCCCGATCCCCTCAAAACTCCGCAGTTCTAAACAATATGAAAATTAAAAAAAAAATAAATTTTATTTTGTGGCAATTTTCTTTAATTCTCTGTTTAATTTTTTTAGCTTTTTGGATTTTGGAAATTTTAGCGCTTTCCAATTAAATCTAAATTTTGTTAAATGAAATTAAACGCCAAATAAATATCTTTCTGCCCTTCCAAGTGAACTTAGCTTGCCTACAAATCGGATTGCTTTCAGAAAAGTGGCAAATAGTTCTGAGTATGTTGCAAGATGGTTGGCAAACGGTAAGCATCCGATGCAGTCAGATGATGAAGCAGGAAGTGCAAGTGAAGAGGAAGGACAAACTGATGAGGCGCACGCGGGCACGTCAAATGGTGCAGCGCAACGCAAGCGCAGCGACAGAAATCAAACGCATAACGAGACAAGCCGCAGCCAAACAAATGGTCGACAAAGACAGTCCGATGCAAGACAACACAATTCACATGAATCGGCTCTAAGCGGAGAGGCAATTTATGAAAAAAAAGCTTAAACTGTCGCGTTTCTTAAAATCTACTAATTTAACTGATTTTTTGAACAAGAACCAATGGGAATATTCGATGTTATCTCTATTAACTAATCCAAATTTCAAAAAATGATGTAAAAAATTCATTTTTTGGTTTATATTTTTATCAAAACTCAAACAATTTTAGAAATTTGGATGCCAAAATTGTTCATGTTGATTGCGTTTGAGCAAAGTTATGACGAGTTTTGTTCAAAAAATTTTATAAAAATGGCATTTTTACGAAACGATCCAGCACCGAAGGAATCTATTATAATTTCAGAAAATTTCATTAATTTTAAAAAAGTTGTGACCAAAAAAGTGGAGAAAATTGTAAATTTTTTTTTTGAAAAATTTGATATAGATTTTTTGTAATTTAGCAAGCTAATAGAAGAATTTGAGGGCTATTTTACAATACCAAGAATGCTTATTTATTTGGTTTTGAGAAAAGTCAGGCCTATTTCTATCCGAAAAACCCAGTAAAAATGGCGGATTTATGAAATGCACCAGCACCACTAAATATGATTATATGTATTTAGCTGAAGAAAATTGACGAAATGATTGAGAATAATATTGAAGCCGATGTCATTGAGCAGTCATTAAACGAGTTAAGCGTAGAAACGAAATCTCGCTGCGCCCATGTTTGTAAGAAAAACTGAAAATTAAATTTATATAAAGAAAAAGGAAAAAATAATCATTTATTTTGAAAGGTTTTATAAAAGCTCTCAATATGCCATCGACTAGTGAAGATAAACGCAAAAAAAAAGAAGAAACTATAAAAACAGGTAAAAGAAATAAATTTGAGAATATTTTCATATTTAATCAACAAAAAAAAAAATCGCTTTTCTAAAACAATTTTTTTTTTTTTTGCAAGGTTTACATTGTGCAAAAAAAGCACTTGCGACTAATGCGCATCATCTGAATGCGATAAAATATTTATGCTTGTTGAATGGGCTGCGAATTGCTGATGTGTCAATTCCAACGAAACTTTCACTCGCAGTAGAAATGAATGTTCGTTTTGTTTTTAATTTTTGTTATTATTCAAAATTAGTTCTTTTTTCTAATTACCTAATTAATTATAGAAATATTTGCAACAAGCTGATCAGCAAGACTCTGACATACTTCATGCAAGAGGTTGTCTATACACATGCTCCGTTTCAAAATTATAAACTGAAGAATTTTTTCATCAGTTCCCTTACTTTCCAATGGTCAAATCGAGCTGAAATTTTTACCAAATTTATTTCAAAATTGCCCAAGATTTATCTTATTTTTAATCAAAATCGGTTAATAAATCACACCAAAATTTAGAAGATTTTCTCCGGCGGCGCCTGTCGGCACCATCTGCCCCTGTCCCTTTGTGTCTTTTCAAACTATTAAAAATAAGTCGAAAAATACAGGAATAATAAAGGGTTTAAGTTATCGTATAGATTGAAAAATAAAATAATTGAATCATTTTAACTGTACTCTTAGAATAAATCGCTGTTTTAATTATAAGCTTTGAAAGCACTTTAAATTTTTTTTTTTCATCGTTTTTTTTCGAAAAATTGCAAATCTGTCCGTGTCCAATTCTCGAATCGTGATCCGGAATTTTTCAAAAATTATAATCTCTATTATAAAACCGGTTTGAAATTAATTTTTGGAATCATATTCACTTAATAGCCATAGTACCTATCAATTGTTAATTTGGTTCCAAAAGTTTTCTTAATTTTATGGTCAAAAATTTTTTCTTTAAATTTCCGATTTCCATATTCTGATTTCCGACGTTTTTGGGAGTCGGAATTCCGATTTCCGAAATTTTTTGAGGGCTCGGAATTCCGATTGCCGAAATTTTTTTGGGCGTCGGCTCCCATCCCTGAAAAATACCTCCCCTATAAATATTATGGTCTTACAAAAAAATTCAAAAGCAGAGATGAAAAAATTTTTATGAATTTTTTTCCGAAAGGGCCCAAATCTGAGTGTTTCATAATTATAAACTCAAAACTTTGAAGACATGAAACTTTTTTTAAGAACAAGATAATCCAAGAACTGATGAAAAATTCTTGAATTTATAATTTTGAAACGGAGCAGCATGGGTTTGGATGAGATGGGTGGGACGCGGATGTAAATGATGTTAATTTTAAGGAATATCATTGACGAACACATACAGCGCCCTAATTCGAATTAAAATTAGTTATAGCTCCAAAGAAATTAAAATAAGCCCAAGTGCTGGCGAAATTCCGCCATTTTTATAGATTTTCTAAGTAAAACTGCCCCTAATTTGCTCAAAAGCAACCAAATAAATAATCTTGGTACCATCCGATAGCTCGGGATTCGCAATTATAAGTTAACTAAATTTCATTTAAAGAATATGTCCATTTTTGTAATTTTTGTCCACTATTTTCTTAATTACCCTGTCAAATTTTTTTGAAATTTGTATTGCTAATAGAGCCTTTCGAAAACTATCGGATGGTATCAAGAATATTTAATTTGTTTTTTTAATGCGGATTAAAGCAGATTTTTAATTCAAATTACTTTGAGTGCTCATCTTTTTATAAATGGGAAAAAATTAATTTAAAAAAATTTTACATACAGAAATTTATTTTTTGACAACTTTCACAATTTTCATCGTTTTTTGATTATTGACAAACTATTGTCGAACTAACAGAATCATACTCCGGTTTTAATAACGTATTTCTGTATTTCTGGGCAAGGAATTTTTGACCTTTTGGGTCAAAACACATGAACAAAAATCTGGTCTTCATAATTATAACAAAAAAAAATTTCAGGACGTTTAAAATATATGGTGGCACGCTTAGACAGATTTACGCGTGCTTTGATCAAATCAGGAACTAAGGAAGCGAAGAACCTTTTGAAGGAAGCTAATTTAGATTCAGCCATAAATTTTTTTTTAGAGGTACGCTTAAAAAATTGCATTTGAAAAAAAAAGATTTTGAAATAATTACCAATAAATAAAAATTAAACGTCACTAAAGCAATAAAATTTAATAATTCTTTTTGTTTAATTTATTTTTTTTAGGCTGAAAAAAAATTTCAAGGCAAATCAATAGAAAACAATTTTTATTTGGGAAAATGTTTTGAACATCTTGGTGACAAGCGAAATGCAAGGATTTCTTATGAAAAAGTGTTGGCACTTGAGGCAAAAAATTTACATGAAACTGAAAGAAAAGAAGAAACCGAAAACATATTAAAAAAATTATAAAAAGAAAAAAAATTACGAAAGAAATTTAATTTAAGAATTTCGAAGTTTTAATTCTTTATTTAACTAATGATGATGATATCTGGCGAGAATTTGGGTATCTTGTTGGAATGAAACCAATTTTGTTATTTTGTTTCTTATAAAACAATGTGTTTCTTCAAAGAAAATTTATTGTTTTTATTAGAGACCGGACGGGACCGGGGCCCCGGCGGGATTTTCCTGGGGGTCCCGCTCCCGTTCCCGGGTTTTTATGGGAAATTACCGGGAGCGGGGGCCCCGAAAAAACGGGGGTTTTTGCCCCGGGGGTTCCGTTCCCGGGTCATCGTCAACTCCCGTTCCCGGTCAATTGGACCGGGACAAACGGGGGTAAATTTTACCATTGATCCGCCTTAACTTTTGAAAAAAATCCCCAAAAAAGGACATTTTTTTGCCTAATTTTGTTATCAAAACACACTTAAATATGGTAATTTTTTACCGGCGGCGCCTATCGGCGCCGCCGGACACCTACCGTAAGAATTTACGAGAATTTAAAAGTATGGTGAATTTCATTAAAATATCGAATGTTTTGGGCTTGATTTCGGGACAATATAAGCCGAGATGCAGAAAAAGCTTACCGGAAAAAAGAAAATTCTCGCAGAAAATTCAAAAAACATAAAGAATTTGGAAAATTTTAATTTTGAAAAACCCCCGTTCCCGGCCGAGGCCCCGGTCAAAATTTTGGACCGGGACCGTGGGCCCCGGAAAAACGGGGGTTTTTGCCCCGGGGGTCCCGTTCCCGGGTCATCATGAACTCCCGGTCCCGTTCACGGGTTTTTTTCCAATTCCGGTCTCTAATTTTTATCCAGGCATGGTCACGGAATTTTGGTGTGCTTGTTAACTGATTTTGACCAAAAAACTGGGCAATTTTGGATTATCCGATATTTTACCTAATTTTGAGAAATTGGGATTGCGACGACAAAAAATTTGGTCTGAAATTGAAAGTTCGTCCCTTTCCTTATTTTACATATAAAAGAACAAATTAAAAAATTATTTTTATTATGTCATTTTAATGGTTCACCGTTATAAATGCTTATGAATTCATGTTTGAATTATTATTATTATTATTATTAATTTCCATCAAAATTTGTAGAAAATTTTAAATTTGGATATTTAAATTTGTTTTTAATCCCTTTTTCCATTATATTTAATTTTTAAATGAAAATTAAAAAGCCTAGGATTTGGAAAAATAAATGCGCCCTTTATATTAATTTTTTTCCCTTTTACTCAGATTAATAAACATTTTCTGGTTCCTTTATTTTTTAGCAATTGCAAATGTTTAACTTTTTTTTTTTTAAAAAATCCTCAAATTTCACATTTGTAATAAGCCAAAATCGGTTGCTGTTTCTGATCAACCGGGTATCTGACCAACCCCGAAAACTGTGAAGCCGACCGACCTACCCGAAATGCCTAACCCTCGATTTAAAACCGCTATTGCCCAACATTTTATTTTAGGCCCATATTAATTATTCATATTTTTCTAACTTTTTAGTAAATGATTTTAGATTTCGAAAGATAAACAAAACAAAAAAAAATAATAATTCTTATCCATAAAAAATTTTTAATGAAATAAAATCAAGAAAAAAATATCTTTGCTTCTTCATCGTATCTGAGCAAAATGGCTTCATTAAAATTTATCTACATTACACCAATCTAATGTATGTCAAACGATTGCGCAATAACAAGAAAATTTTATAGAAAATGTGGCACACACGTACATACACATACACTGCTTGCGTATCACTTTACGCATACACATATCCGCATCACTTCTAAAATTTTTTTATATTCATTTATTATTTTGATAGAAAATAAATTATTTTTTTTAAGAAATAAATTAGTAAAAAAATAAAATTTTTCTAAGAAAATAAAATTAGGTAAATAATACAACGTAAATTTATTTCTTTTAAAATTGAAAGATAGAGAGAGAGAGAGAGATGAAAAATTCTCCTATTTTCTTCTTCCAACTTTTTATTTTCGTCAACCTTTTAAATGGAACATTTTGCGTAGGTAAGGAATTGCAGAAATAGATAGGCCGATAGAAGAGTCAGTTTTTGAAAATTTCTAACCAATATTCTTTTCAGACAAAAAAAAAAGTTTTTCGTTCAACTTAGTGGTAAAATAATCACATATTTTTAATATGTGAAATTATTTTTCTATTTGGGAAATTTTCTTATGAATTTAGCTGAGATATGTTTTTTATTCATCCGGGCTTTGTAAATTCGAAATTTGCAACATAAAAAAGTTCAGCAGGTTTCCTTCGAAATTTGCCTCAAAAATTGACGAGACACACATTTGACTAACATCGAGGAGATTTTATTAATTATTTAATTTGGACACTTAATTTAAAAACAGATAAACCCGGTCCTTCATCATCAGTAAACAAAGCAACCAAAAATGTGACCTTGGCAATTGAGAAAAGGCCTCAAATGACCGCACCAAATAAACATCAAAAACAATCAGCAGTCCAAAAGTTGGAGCCAAAATTGCCAAATAAAATGGTAAAAACTTCAATGGGTTCGACCATTAAACAAATGGAAGGCCAGAAATTCAAATCTTCCCCAGACATTGGGCCAGAGAAAAAGTCGCCAAGCGGCATTTTAAAAAATCAACCAAATGAAATGGGAAAGACGCAAAAGACGGCAGCAGGCGAAGAGACTAAGGCTGGCAAAAAGCCCATTGAACTGATGCCATGCTATAGAGGCAAAAGCACAAAGATAATGCCAAGGAAAGATTTGCCAACAAATATCGGCGGTGCCAATTTGTCGAAAAGTGTCGATTTTGAGAGTTACATTTCGGGAGAAGTGAAACAAAACAAAATGATGGTGCGACAACAGTCCAAGAGCATGGACTTGGAATTGGATGAGTTTCTGAGAAAACATGAGCAAATCCAACGAAATCGGAGACGATTGGAACAATTGGAAAAGGCAAGAATCAAAAAGGAAGCCCAAGAAGCGTCAAAACTTGCACGAAAGGCATACCTAATGAACCGAGAAAAAATGTGGGGCAAGCAAAAAGTTATGCAATCGCAAAAACAAGGTGCCAACCTTTTTGAATCTTTATTTTGAGCGGGAGGAGAGAGGGACTGGCAGGGTGCGGAGTATTCAATTAGGGTGGGAGCCCAGGGTTGCGATTTTGCCCTCTTTTGGTTGTATTTGCTACCATTGTGAAGGTCTTGCCACCATTTTGCCAATATTTTGCCATATTTGCCACCTTTTTTTAAGCTCGGCGCCACTTGCCATTATTGCCATTATTTGCCACCCTTTTTTTTTTAGCTCGGCGCCACTATGCTTCAAAGGAATAGTTATCCAAAGTTTCCATACGAAAGTGGTGCCGCGCGCATAAAATGTCGCTAAGTCTATCCGACAAATTATTTAAGCTCGATTCGACAAAATCTCAATGAAATTATCTAAATTTTTTGAAACGTTGCCGAGATTTAGTAGACGGTATTTTCTGTTAAGGTTTCTGGTCAGAGCCGAGATTTGTTGTTTAAGCCATGTCATTATTTTAATCTCAAAATTTTAAAATCCTCATAAGAGCCTTAAAAATCCTCATTTGGAATGAAAAATACATAAAAAAAATTGCTAAAAAAATCAGTTAAAGCCATATTTTTCGTTGGAAGCAATTAAATTTATTAATTCCTTGTCATTTATAAGCAGGAATGGTTTTGGCATGTTTTTAAAATTTTTAAAAAACAAAAAGGCGGGGCTAGAGGTACCGATAGACGCCGCCGTAGAAATTTTTGCAAATTTTTTTTTGTAACAAATTTTGCATAAAAATAAATCAATTTTTTGCGTTATACACCTAAGTCTCATTTGGAAAATTTAGATGCTTTTTAAACAGATTGTAATTATATAATGAAGGTTTTGGCGAAAAATATATAAGATTTGAAGAACAATTCCGAATATTAGTTTAAATTTTCTTAACTTTCCAAAACAATTTTGTACTTTTGTCATTTTTTATCCAAAAAATCCTCAAATTTGTCAAAAGATCACAAAAACCCGCAAATTCTCATTTTCAAAAAAAAATCTTCTTTGGTCCCCCCAAAAACCACAGAAAAAATCTTCAGATATCACAGCCCTAATCTAATTTGACGTACATTAATTTTAAATTAAATTAATTTAACCCAAAAAAAAATCCTACTCTGACGTCGAAATTTATATAATTTTATGATTAGCAGATAAAAAGCTACCGCCACAAAAACCAAATAAAACAGCAATCCGAAGCAAATACCCTTCCGCAGCAACAAACAGCAAGCAAATTGATGAACGAAAGCAACGAATTGGCACCAATATTAAGCGCAAAATTGGCGGCAAACGAGGGGACACAATGGCATCCTCGTCACCGACGGCATTGAGTGGGGGTGAAAATAGGCAAATATAGAGTAGCAGGCAGGCGTAGGGAGGGCGCTAGAACCACTGGCCTAATGGACAATTGGCCGACTAAACACAAAATGGACGATTGCCTACTCAGCAGAAAATCGACAATTCGCCTACAAATTGATTACTCAGCAAAAAATTCACCGATGATCTAGTCGACATAAATGGCATATTCCTTTAGTTTTTTGGCACATACACATACACACCAGGGATGCAGCGCCGATTCTCTGATTTCAAATTGATTTTTTTGATTTTTGGGTAAAATTTTTTGCTTTTTCTTCATTTTTGAATACAATTTTTGGTTTTTTTTGATTTTTGATCCAATTTTGTTTCCCATTTTCCCCAATATCAAAAATCGGAAATAGGCTGCTCAAAAAATCGGAAATCGGCTGCATCCCTTACACACATAGTTAAGAAATTGCTTTAATTGCATTCAAATTTTTTTATCTACATAAATGAAATAGATACAAAAAATTTTGAATTTTTTGGTTTTCATTAGGCCAATCGCACATTTGCTGCTGCATAGCCAAAGTCGATTTTTCCGATTAGTAAGCCAACTACCGATTTTTATGCTGCGTAGGCCAATCGTCGGGTAGCGCTAAAGAGTGGGGGCGGCAGAGAGACGGGCAGCGGGAGCGAGTGTCCCACACCGTCAAATTAAGTTTAAAATTTTAGGCCCCACAGCGCCAGACAATTAAATAAAAAAAAAAGTTAACGGGTATTTAAATTATAAATTCAAAAAGTCGTGGAATTTTATAGTCTCAAGAAAATGGGAAATTATCACTGAATTGCAATTAAAAAAATAATAAATGTTTATTCAAATAAAATTCAGTGTTGAGTTTTTTTGTCCCCGTCTCCGAGGATTAATTAACGTCCCCGCATTAACACAGAGGGTCCCGAGCAGGGACGGGCAAAACACCACAAAGGACCTGAAACGAAATTAAACACTTTTTCGAAAGTCGAAATTTGAAGCGCAAAAAAAAACGAAATTTTCGAAACGAAATGAAACAAAAGTAAACATTTTTTTAATCTATTTTTTTTATCAGTATATTAAGCCCATTTTTAAAAATATAAAAATGCAAGCAAATCTGTAAACACCTGGGTAGGGATTGGTACTTTGTTTCAAAATACAGTATAATTGTATTTTTAATTTGGCTTTTTGCACCATTGAAATTTACATTTTTTTGGTCAAAATCTGTTATCAAATCCTATAAAATTTTTCAAATTCCCTGCGGTGCTTAACGGTACCGCCGAACACCCCTCCCCCCGTCCGTTCGAAACTGATTCCATTTCAATTCTGGCAAAAAAAGGAGGAATTCTTACAAAAAGTAAAAATGTAAGACAATTTCTGATGAAAAATACAACCATTTGAATAAATTAGTCTTTTTTATTGCTTATGATAAATTTTTGTTTGCTTTAAATTTACAAATTTTCCCCCTTATATACTTTGAAATAAGGCTCGGATGATCCCAACCCTGGTTATCAGCCATAATTTGCTTTGAAATAATCAAATTCAATAATTTGCTAAATTTCTAAACCTTCTCTCTCCATGTAATTTCTTAGCTCTTATCTATTGATTTTTCAGTTTGTTTTTTTTCAATTTTTAGCCGAGAGGCGCCACCGGAAAATTTTTTTGAAAATTTGTATTTTGATAACCTAGGCCCAAAAAAGACCAATTTTTATGATTTTTGTTGAAGATTCATGGCCGTTTTGTTAACAGATTATAGACATTTCAGAAGAAAAACAATGTACCAAACCCCTATTTATAGAGTCTATTTTTCTCGAAATTTCGGCCTTTTACCCGAAATACGAAAATGTGAAATTCGAAACGCAAAAACGCGAAATTTTCGAAACACGAAACGGAATTTCGCCCGTCTTTGTACTCGAGAGGACAAAAAGCTCGGGGAAAAATTCCCGTGAATACGGAGATGAGATTACTTGGTATTCTACAACGCTATACATATATATGTAGGTGAAAATGTGCCAAAAACTGAGGAAGAAGTGGAGGAGGCGGTAAAAACATTTTTGAGCCAATTGCATCAGAATATTGAAAAAGTGTGAGTATCAAATTAGAAAATTTAAATAGATAACAAAATTTGAAAATCCAAAAATGCAAATATTTTTTCAATTATTAATTGGAATTTTTCAAATTGATTTTTTAATATTTTTCAGCCCAAAAACCCTAAGCCCAGGTCTTCTGAAGATTATTGAATATTATGTTGAAAAATATAAAGAAATGCGTGAATTATTCGCCGAATGCATGCGAAAAATTTTACGAGCAAATGAAAAGGATCATGGAGCAGTGAAACGCATAAACGAATTCAAAACGGAGATTGAAAATGAAATTGACACTTTGCAAAAATCACCAAACCAACCGTTGGAAAAGTTCACAACTCGCGAATGGTTAAATCGATTGAAAGAAGACAGTGGTCAGTCAGTACACATAAATGGGAACCACCCAGTTCGTCGCGGTACGTTTCGTCGCGGAGGCCATAACTTTTTTCTTTATTACCAAAAAAAATAAAATTGGTATGACTCGAAAGCATTTCATAAGCTCTATTAGCCTGCACAATTTAAAAAAATTTCATTAAGAAAAACCGAATTTTTCTAACTTTACTGACCATAAATTTTTTGTGACTAAATGATTTTTTTTTAATTCTTATAATACAAACACACAAATTTAGAGCTTTTAGAAGATACAAATTATTTGTCAATTGGCTAATTAAGGAAAAAGATATGGCACTTCAAAGTGGGCGGCGACGAAACGTACCGCGACGAACTGACCCCGACCCCATAAAATATGCAGTGCCATTTTGTAAATTCGTCAATTTTACAGATTTTCCACTAAAATTCGTTATAACTAGGGCCCGGATTTCTAGAGCTAAAAAAAGTGGAAAAAATTGCCATAACGTTTGAAAAGCTTAATAAAATTTTTTGAAATTTTGCAAGTTTATAAAGCAATACAAGGAGTATCGTATGATACCAAGATTCCTTAATTTGTTTGCGTCCTAGAAGAGTTATGACGAATTTTTACCGGAAAATCAGTAAAAAATAGCGGATTTAAGAAACGCGCCAGCACGTATAATTTGCAAGAGTAAGAGATAGGCAAAATGTAAGCCCCGATTGGGTCTCGATCCCACGACCTCCGGTGCGGCGATTAGCTTCTCACCCAAACCAGTGCTCTCCCGACTGAGCTACCGGGGCACATTAGCCGTCTCTCTTAAATCTTTTCAACCCCCGCCTTACGGCGTTTTAACCGTCCAGCCAGAGCAGCTCTTCCTTACACAAGTCTAAAAACAAGACCATAATTGTCAGCCATTAAATAGAAAAAAAATATATCAAAAATAAAAATTCGTTAATTAAAAAATTTTAGGGAAAAAATCCTTTCATCATTATAAAAAATTGTTTATAAAATAAAATTTATTTTATATGTATTTCAACAGAATACATGCTACTATCGCTGAACGGACGTGAGAATTAACTGAGGATCAATCAGCAGAAGTCGTCCATTAAGAAGCAACACGCAAAAGAAGATAAATATTTGTTGAATTCTCTTTTTTAAAAAATAGTTTTCTTTTTATAAACTATCCCCATATATATCCGACTACGAAAATGATATAATCGGTCATTTAGTTGAAATAAAAGATTTGTTAATTTACATTTATTTGATTTCAAATAGCATTTAAAATATTTATTTGAATGAAATATTTCCGGGTTTCCTCTATTTAAAAGGTCAAATCAACGAATGAATTTTTTTTCTTGGGACAACATTTCTTCATCATATCTTGGTATTATCTGATAGCTCTTGATCATATATCAAAATGACGGATTGAAGAAATGGCCTAGTACGGAAAGACTTCAATTTTGTAATTTTGTTCAATATTCAAAATCTCGCGATATTAAATTAGACACCCCACCCCCCGCCCTGTTAATTTTTCAATTGGCAAATTTATTTTTCCTCATTTTATTTAAAAGAAATAAATATATATTTTTTTTCTTTATCATTTAGGTTATAATATCAGATTTATATTTTACGTTTTAAGATAAATTCCTAGGAATAGTTGGTCAGGTGGTGTTCTTTCGTGCTGTGATTGATCCCATTCCAATCCAATTGGTCATTAATCAAATAAATAAATTGAAGTTGGCCCTATTGGTAAAGTGTTGAACATTTGGCCCCAATTCTTTTGCCCTGAATAAAATGACAGCCACACCAATTCACATGACTTTTAAAGATCAAAAATTCAAGAGAAAAAAAAAAAACTTTTTTTCTACCCCGAATTTAAAGAAGTTATAAGCCTCTGCATTAAATATTATTTTTTTATACAAATAAATCTTCTTTACTGACAAATTTATTTTTTCGAACCCTATACTTTGGAGTAAACCGAAACAAGTTGTTTTTCTTTTAAATTATTGCAAAAAAATCTAAATATATTTAGTAATTTTATTTATCTGTGCTGTCCCAATATTTTACGAAAATTAAAATGATTAATTTAATTTATTTAAAACTTTTTAAAGATTATTGCTTATTTAATTAATTAGCTAACAAAATGAACGTCTACAGCATTTTGTGTGTCATGCTGCTGGTCGAATTGGTGGTCGTGCCAATAGTGCAAGGGTCCCCGGTTGTGTAAGTGTACCATGGAAACTTAATAAAATCAGTGTTTATTATGGATGAACTTTTTTTGACATACTTTTTTAGCATAATTTTAGCCTCAAAAAACATTTTTCATTGATCACATATTTTAAATATTGTCATAATAAATTATGGCTTTTTTCCTTCTGTTTTTTAGAGACCCGACACGAGGATCGATCGGTATTGCTGTATTTTTTTCGATAGTTTTTTTTTTTTTGTTGATATTATGGAAAAAATATCGAAGAAAACATCCAAAATTATCGAAGAAAATATCGAAAAATATCGAAGAAAATATCAAAAAAGACCTGACACGGGGATCGAGGTATTTTTTGATATTTATCGAAATAATAAAGCTGAAATTTTTTCGATAGATATTTTTCGAAGAAAATATCAAAAAATACATTGTAACGGTCCGATCTCTATTTTTTATGAATCTGAACAATTTTTATTCATTGACATTCTCGAATTTAATGTGATTTTCAAATATACTGCCCCCCCCAAAGACAGACATTTTTTCAAATCAATTTTTTGTTATTAAATATTTTTTGTTTTAGTCAAGAGTCTGTGGGGTTTCGACCTCATATTAGTTTTAAAATTTAACAAATAATTTAGGGTCCGCCAAAAGCGTCGCATGACCGGCAAAGACATGCTGAAGGGTGCCGCTATGGGGGCCGCGGCCGGCGTTGTGACGACGGCAGCTGTTAAGGGCATCAAAAAAGTGATGAAGCATCGAGCGGACAAAAAAGCGGCAAAAAAAGCAGCGGCACGAGGCCATTACCATTGAGGCAAAAAAAACGGATTGATTTGAAAAGAGAATGCCACCAAATTTTGAAAAAAAAAAAATTTTGTTCAACATTATGCTACACAGAAGAATTTCTAATGATGAATAAATTTTATTTAATATATATTTTCTTTACAATTTATAAATAAAAGTATTGTTTTTCAATAAATATTGATAAAAAAATAGATTTAAAATAATTCTCATTAACTATTGGGAAAGCAAATTGAAAATGGCAGCTGCTACACTTATTTTCCCCCCATTAATTATAGTGATGCAACCAACCAATGGACAAAGCAATCCTCACTTTCATAAGAACATATGGTGTCCAAAAAATTTCACAATTAAACCAATTATATTATGTAAGAAAGAGTAAATATTTTCCTCAATTTGTCAAGAATTAAATTGGGATAAGAATTAATACATTACAATAAATTATTAAAAAAAAGTAAATAGTTAAATAGATTTATAAATATGATTTTATTCAAGGGACAATAAATGTGCTGTCCTTATTTTTAAACATTTGCCTTAAAAAATTTTATTTTTTATCTTTCCTCATTTTTCAATTTTATAAAAATATTTTCTTTTATTTTTTAAATTTACTTTTCTTAAGCCAATAAACTGATCAAAAATGAATCGCTACGGGATCATCTGCATTTTGTTGTTAGTTGAAACTCTGCTGTTTCCTGCAGTGATTGGCGCTCCAGTTGTGTAAGTATAAGGCCAAAATGTTAAATTTAAAATAAAAACGCAGTTTCTTTTAGGCAAATATTAATTTTTGTTAACCCAAAATTTAAAAAAAAAAGATAATACAAAATAAATTCTTTTAAATTAAATTCTTTAAATGTTTATTATTTCATAAAGATAATTAAAAGCTATTAATTTTTTATAAAAATTATTTCTTTCTATCATAATAAAATTAATATAAAAATTGTTTATTTTAATTTAAATATTTCATTTTTTGTCCATTTTTAAGAATTCGTCAGAAGCGCACAGTGACCGGCAAGGAGTTGGCCAAAGGTGCCGCAATTGGTGCTGCGGCGGGTGTTGCCGCCACAATGGCGGCGGCCGGCATCAAAAAAGTGTTGGACCATCGTGCCGAGAAAAAAGCGGCCAAAGAAGCGGCTAAAAATGGGGACACAATTCAATGATAGGGCATGATCAATCAACCACCCATAATGAATTTGATGCTAAATATGATTAGCATAATTGAAAATTAATAAAATAAAATAAACAAAAATTGAGAAAAAATAGTACCTGGGGTTATGGGTAAAAATTTTTTTAAATTATCAATTCGTAAAAATTTCAACATTTGCTGAGCTTTCAAAAATTTGAAAATATAACAAAGGTGATTTTTTTGGTAGGAACCAAACTTAGGGGGTTGGAATTTAACTATTTTAAGATGTATTTAAATAACAAAAATGATCAATGTAAAATTAACCAATTAAAAACATTTTGGATGAATTAATTTTGAAAAAATAATAAAAGTAAACCAAAAATGTAATAGTATATTTTTAGAAAATCATAAAAAAATTATTTCAATATTTATTTTAGGCAACAAATAATTTTAATTATAAACAATTAATTAAAAGAACGTCATTAAACAGCTTTGCTCGTCAAGGCTTTAGCTTAATTTTCAAAGATAACGAACTGAATTACTTTAATGGGGAGATAAAATGTCCAATTTAACGCCTCAGTAAATTTGTTTTTTTGACATCATTCAGTTCTCTATCAAATGAAATGAATCATTTCTAATTCTGTTTTTAATTGGACACAAAAAACATATATAAATACTTTCTGATTTTTTTTTTTTTTTTTTGTAATTTCACATTTAAACACTAAAATTAGGATAGGCCTGTTTTTTTATGAAAAAAATATATTAATTAAATTGAATATGTATTTAATTTAAGGCCAAGAATGGCATTTAAAAGAATTATGCTAAATTATGGATGGCATATAACCTTATAAAATTGGGCTTATTTGTAAATGATGTAATGGGCGTTGGCGGAAGAAGTCGCTTCCGCTAATTTGTATTTTTTCATTATTCTTTGTTTTTCTTAAATTTTTCATTAAAAAGAGGTGTTTGAAAATTTTTTTATTAAAAAATTAAGTATTCTTTGTTTTCGTTAAAATTTTCACTGAAAAGGGGGATTTTTAGTTTTTTTTTATTAAACCCATGTTTTTCGGCACATATTCAAATGACATCATGTTTTTTGCCATAATAATAATATTATTATGATTATTATCTTAAAATATTGTTGCTCTCTCTACCTATAGCAATGCTTTTAATTATTCATTATGCTTTAAGTTTTACATAGACTCACCCACCCACACACTCACAAAAAACAATCTGCTGAGCCTTTGGTATTCCATTTTAAGAAATATTCGTCATTTGAGGTCATACCCGTACTCTATAAATCGAGTTCCAAAACTATAAATCTTCAAATAATGTAATTTGTTTTTAAGTAATAATTTTTCATTAATTTATAAAAAAAAACTTTATTCAAAATTTTTTGTTCTAAATAATTTATATTAAATTTTATGAAAATTTCTTTTTTTTATGAATTTTCTCTCAAAATTTGATATCCTGAAAGAAAACTTCTTAATTCGATTATTTTTTTCCTTTTTTACATATATATGTTTCCATATATAACTTTCCCATCACATTCATCACAATGTCTCTCACTTAAAGCTGAAGAGGAGCGGATTGAATTTCACGTTCTTTAGCCATTTTCCAACACTTTTTTGTCTGCTTCCATTATCCACTTTGGACAATGGGTTTTGGAATTGCATTAAAAAAAAAGAAAAATCTTTTTTTTTTTTGGTTGTTGAAATATTAAATTTTTGTCAATTTTTTATTATTCGTTAATTTTTTTCCTTGTACTTTATCCTCTGAGGCCATATTTAAAGAAACTTTGGAAACATACTTTTTTCCCAAAAGAAAATTCTCTGAATTTCCAGAGAAAAATTAAAGTCAATTTCTTTTGGGTTTTCCAGGGCTTTGGTTCAAAATATGGCATCTTTAAAAATAATTAATTAAAATTATTTTCATTTTTTGTTTCATTTCATTGTTTTGTTAAAAAAATTTAATTAGTCAAGTTCTCTGGAAAATTTTTCGAACAAGGAGTGCTGGAAAATACGTTTCTCTGCGTATTTTCAGAAGGTCTCTCTGGAAAACCCAATGGATTTTTCTTTTATTACAGGGGAAAATGCTCTACAACAATATTTACACAAAATCTTCTAAAAGAAACAATTTTTTTTTTTTTTTTTCTGAAATTGACTATTTTAAATAATATTCCATATGAAGTATATAAAAATAATATATATATCCCTAAATATAAATCTAAAACGACGACCCACTTAACAACCAAAAAAAATTTTTTTCTAAAGTCATTTTGGTGTTTTTGGAATTTCCCAAATAACACCGAAGGGTTGGGGGGGAGGGACAAATGCCGCATTTCAGTGCCAAATTTGTCTTCAGTTTTCTAAAAACAAAAACTCCACGAGACAAAAACGGCGGCGGATGACATCCCCAAACGACGCAATTTCCTCCTCCAAAATGGGATTTGTTTGCTTGTTTTTGCTCTTCTGTGGTGGATGTCCCCGCTTAAATGTGTGCACCGTTTTTCGTCACACTACCACCATCATAAGGAGCACAGTTATCATCTGCTAAATGGCATATATCTGTGGGCAGAGCTTATTTTTGGTGTTGTTGAACATTTAGTTCCCTCCAACAAAATAAATTATTTAGCACAATTTTCCCCCTTAAAAGGCGTAAGCTAAAGGGGTCAATTAGTCATTTTGGTGGCAAAAATTGTAAGAACAAAATAAGGCGATATGGTTATACCTTTTATTATTTGATAGCCCTCGGTGGTAAAAAAACTTTTTTTTTATTATATTTTATTTCTTTTTTTTTCTTACAAAATAACATTGAAAATTCGTCATATTTGTTGTTTTATTTGGCGTGTTAATTCATCCTTTAAATTTGTAAGAAAATTTTTATTCCTTGAAATTCTTCAATAGCCTATGTGATTAATTGCAATTTTCAATATAATGTTTCGGAAAAATTTTCACAATATAATTAATTATAATAAAAAAGGCTTAATGAATCAGAATAGTTCGTTGAGTGTTCAAAGACCAAAAAATTTACTTCCATTTCCTAATCCAGGGCAGGGATTCGTCCTTTATTTCAAAGGGCGCCCTTTATTTCCGGCTTTCATCCTTTGAAAATTTGAAGAGTCCTTTATTTCAAAGATGTCCTTTGAAAACGGAATTTTGCCCAAAAAATGTTCATTTTTAGGCCAAAATCCATTAGCAGATCTGACCCAAATTGTCAAAAAATTTCCCGGCGGCGCCTATCGGCACCGCCTCCGCATCCCCCCCCCCGCGCTTGGTGAATAATAACCATTTTCTATTGCATAAAATATAATTTTTGAAGTGTACTTTGAATTCGCAATTTTTCCCCTTATGTCCTTTGAAATCACCTTATCAGTCCTTTGAAATAGAGCTCGACCGATCCCTACCCTGCCCTAATCTTAATCTAATGTCACATAAATTTTAAATTTCTTATTTTCATCAATTTGCTTTTTTGTTTTTTGAATATTCTTCCTTTTTTTTGACCTGTTAATTTTCAATCATTCTCTTACGCCTCCGCATGTCAGTGTCAATTTCAAAGAAGTCTTCTTCACATGCTCCTCATCATTTTTTAATTTGATGTTTTCGTGCCAGTCCAAATGCCACCATCGGTGGCATAGTGAAAGATGGCCAAAAAGCCTAAATGGAAATGGCAAAATATCATGATTGCATTTGACACATTCCATAAGGTTAAAGGCTGCTTTCTCATTCAAAAAAAATTCTAGTTTTTGACTTAAAATAAAAATCTAATATGATAATTTTAAAATAAAAAATATATATTATAGTTATGAATATAAATAATTCGAAATTTAGAATTTATTTTCATTACCAATAAATGACTAATAATTTTATTAAATAGCAAATTCTTCGGAAATTATAAACCAATTACGAAAATGTTATCTAACATTTTAAACATTTTGGAATTGTTTGTTATTGCGTCAGCCGAATTCCACAAAGTCATGCTTGCCCCCCCCCCCTACCTTAACTACAAAACTCAGACTAGAATACAGTTATTTTTTTATTCTTAATATACTTTTATAAAACTTATATTAAATAAATTTTAATGTAATAAATAGGGGCCGGATTTATATGGACAAAAAAATTCAAAATATAGACCACAGAATAACAAAATGTAAATAAAATATGGGCTAAAATACTAAAATATTTTTAAAAATTGCCTAATATAACCTAAGTTCAAATTTTTTTACAAATAGTAAGAAAAAATTTTTGAAATAAAAAATAATATTTTTTTTTATCTCACAATAGCAGATCAAATACATTTCAGGGTTTTCTGGGGTACTTTTAATTTTTCAAAATTTTTGCCAAAATTTTAACAAAACCAAGTACAAATAATAATAATATTTTTTTTTTGTATTCATTTCTTTTATAATTATTAATATTCTCACATTTTTCCCCCAACAAAATGCCAAGGATTTAGTAAAATCCACGCGGATTTGATGGGTTTCATCCCGACGCAATCAGAACAACTAATGAAAAAAAATGTGCAGCTGTAAATATAGAAAGGCTTCTCCAACGTAAAAACGCCAAAAATTAGTTTTTCATTATGTAAAATATCAAAAATTGTCATATTACATTTTTTAATTATGATCATTTGCAAAAATAATCGGAATTTGATTCTTAAAGATTATACAAAGAATTAATCACTATTGTGTGCACACATATTTCTGTAGTGAAAAAATGAATGAATTTTCTTTCGATTACTTTCGCCCACTTTCTTCCATTTTTTACTGAAAAATTTTATTTCGTTTTAATTATAAATAAATGATTTTAATTATAATAAACTATTTTTAGTTAAGTTTATTTAGAGGACTTTTTTTATTGTGAAATTTCCAATTAATCATTTTTTTAATTAATAAAAATAATTATGTTGATTTGGATTTGAAAATATAATTTTAAAAAATTTTGTTAATTTTTTCTGTCTTTAAAATGGTTTATTTTTATTTTTCCCATTAAATATTTATTTTACATTTATCTTAATCCTTTTTTACGTTTATTTTAATTATCAATGTAATATTGACTCTCTCTTTTTGAGCCTAACCAAAACATAAAATTGATGTCATAAAATTGCATTAAAAATGAAATTTGAGCATTCCAAAAACGGGAAATTTATTTTTCATTGAATATTTTATTAATTCACCACTGCACGTCGTCTGAAATGACTGCTGCAATGCATTCCACCACACCACAGCAACAACAGAGCATTTTTGCAAAGCTTTCCGCCACCATTGGGGGGCACAGCCAAAACAGTCAATCGGAACAAAAATTGGCACAAATGCGTGCCGCTTATTCAGCCAATGGCGGCGCCTCTACAGCCAAAATTCAAAAAGACGGGTAAGCCTAAAACATTTTATCGATGCTAATTAAATATGGAAAAGCCTAGTATACAACCTTGGGTAATGAAGGAATTTTTGGAAAGTTTTTTTTAATACAGAAAATAACAAATAAAATGAAAAAATAATCCAAACCGGGTAGGCCTAAGAAATTTTTTTTTATCGAGACTAAAGTATGAACCCTTGTAAACAACCCTTGGGTAAGGTTGGAATTTTTGGGGTTTTTATATAAAAATAGCAAACTGCAATAATAGAAAAATTTAGGAAAGTCAAATATATTTATTTATAATTTTTAAATTGACCAAATTAAAGGAAAGTTACTTTATTTTTTCAGGTCAACATTGCCATCTCGCACCTCCAATTCTCTTTCAGCACTACCAGCACAAAGGAACTCTGAAAAGTTGGAAAAAAATAATGGTAATGAATAATATTTATTAAAAAAAATAATAATAAAATTTAAATAAAAATATTTTTTTTCCATAATTAAGCTTATATTTATGAAACTTTTAATCAATTTTGACTTAGGATTTTACGAATTTTTAATTTTTTTCAATTCTTTTGCCGTATTTATACATTTTTTTTGAATTTAATTTATTGTCCAACTTTTGCTTATTGAATCATGTGCTTTCAAATTTGGCATTTTATGCCAATTTTGGCACAACTTTTGTTCGTGTGAAAATATTTCCTGCAGCAATAATTTTCTTTTATATCAATGCATGAGGCATGCAAATTGATGGCCATATTGTTCACAGTTGGCACAATTTTATCCCACCACTAAAAATGGAAAGAAAATTTTCCATTATTTTTTCGTTCCGTTAAGGAGGAAAAACACGCAAATTCAATTATTTTTTTTAGTCTTTTCAGTCCTTACAAAACGAAATAAGAAAATTAAATTATGAAATAAAAAAAAATTTTCTTTTATATTTTTTAAATAATTGAAAATCCAGCAATTTCTTAGAAATAATTTAATTTTAATTTTTCAGGTTCATTGGATAGACGAGAAAGTGTTGTTGCTCATTGTTTGCCTTCCCCCTCAATAATGGAGTTGGCAAAATCGGCTGGGCTTTTGTCTCTAAACCCAAGCGGTAAACAAAGAATTGACTCCATTAAATTCCTAAAAATTTTTATGTAAAAATACATTAATTTAAATTTAAATTTGATTAAACCAGAGATCGCATTTTCTTATTTGTAAGATGTACTGATTTGGAGGATCCAAATCTTATTGAGCTTTAGGTCTTACTTTTGTCTTATTTTTTACTCTGAGGAAAAAAGAAGAAGATATTTATATTTTTTATTTTTGGGGAAAATCTGTTAACAAATCGGCCATAAATTTTCAAATTTTCTCCCGCCGGTGGCGCCTACTGGCATCACCGTACCACACTCGCATAAGGTTTTTTTAAAATTTATCTTCAAAATTCTCAAAAATTTGTCATTTTTTTATTAAGTTTATTTCGATGCGATCTCTGGATTAACCCCATTAGTAAAGAAGCAAATCGGTTGTCGAAGCATTAAAATCCGCATTAAAATTTTGTGGGTAGCTAGCAGTCAGGACGAGAACCGGGACCAAAAATAGCACCACTAATTTTGCAATATTGTAAACTCGAAATCGGGGAATAAATCTTATTAAAAATACTGAGATTTTTCAATTTTTTTATTATAGATTTGGTGTTTGAGTCGTCCGTGCTCGGAATTGCTTACTATGACTTCGTGTTATCCGTTAGTGAGGTTGAATTGACGCCTGAACCACTACCGGTGGAACCGAAAAACACTGTGCCAAACAAAAAAACATCGTTGGCAAAACGTCGCGTCCACGAGACGGGCAGTGCCCCTGTGAACAGAACGCCAAATAATGGCCAAAATGTGACGCCAATTCAACGAAAGCGTGGCCAAAGCATTGAAAAGGGCGGACGCTCATTGGTGGCGCTTTTGCATAAGCAGCGAACGGAATTTCAACTGCTGAACAACAACAAAAATAATAGAAGTGAGAAGGAATGATCATTTTTAATTACTATTTTATAATTTAAATTCTATTTCTAAGAAACTCAAAAATAATTCTTACATTGAAAATTGTTATTACAAAATTAAAAAAAAAAAATTTTTTTAGCAAATTCTACCTGTAAAAAGTTATCATTTTTTTCAATTCATTTAATATTTAATATAATAAACAATATTCGAAAAATAAAAAATTTTATTTTATAAATTAATTAATTTTAATGTATTATCTATCATCTTTAAAATTTGAAACAAATGGGAAAAAAATGTTTTCAAAGAAATAAAATTCTTAGAAATTTTTAAAAAATTTTCTTTTTTTTTTTAGAATCATCAGTGCAACAAAACATTGAAAAATGTTCTGGGAATCAAATTCAAGACAAAAGTGACATCATCGAATTGGAGAACAAAAACAGCGACATCGTCAGCGGATCATCGGCCGACTCAAAATCACCGACAACATCATCAACAACAACAGCAGAAGCAGAAGCAGCAGCAGCAGTGGAACGGAAGAAAATGACCATGTACAGAATATTTTTGGCCAAATTTGACACTCATACCAACGTGCAATGGTTCGAAAGTGTGCTGGTGCCGAGGGTAATTTTTTTTAATTATTTAAAATTTATTTAATATAATAGAAATACAAAAAAACAATCTAAGATTGAAATGAGAACCATATAATTTGTTTGCCATTTTTATAAATTCAAAAAAAAAATTATAATTTAAATTTGTGTGCTTTTCGGTTTTGCGACACCCCTCCCCCCCGCCTGAAATGAATATGTTTCTTGGAGTATTTTGCGGCGCTGACCACAAATAGAACATCTGATCCTTAATATGTCGTCACGTCATTTAATAATCTATGATTTTTCATTCAAAACTTTTTTAATGAGTTTTAAAAATGTAAATCGTCTTTTAAACCCGGTGCAAACTTCGTGACCAACGCCCAAGAATACTCCAAGAAGCATTTTTTATTTTAAAAAATTTAGGGGGGGAGGGGGTCGAAAAATCAAAAAGCACCTATCTTTTTTGATAAAATTAAATAGATTTTTGAAAAATAAGTATTACAAATATTTATTTAATAAATTTTCATTTTTCCTCAACCATTTATTAATTATTTGGTGAAAAAATTAATTTTATTAACAAATTATGCACCATCTTCACATAATTTAGAAATAATTCATTCATTTTAATAATTGGGAAACCATAAAAATGAATTCTGCCCATTTAAGGAATTGCTTGAAAAGAACGGCATCCCCGTAAGCGAATTGTCCCTGTTGACCATGGGCATTTTGGTGTGGCGCAGCACGCTGAACAATGCGCGCCTGCTGTGCCTAGTCAACGGCATGGAGCATGAGCAAATGCATGAGGATGGCAACGCCACTGCAGCATCCTTTGAGGCATTAAAGCGTGCAGCGTGCAAATACAAATGCATGCATCACGTGCTCACAGTTGGTCAACGACGTCCGTCAGTCACAAGCACGCGCAGCTCATGTTCAAGCTCCAGTCGCAGGTGTGTGCATGATTTTCCTCCAAGCATTTGAATTGATTAGAAAACATTTTGCATTTGTATATTTAAAGTAGAGTAGAGCGGTACCGGTATTTTTGAAAAAAACGGTTCAGGTACTTTTCAGGTTGAAAAAACGGTACTTTTTGGCTGGAAAAACCGGTAAAAAACCGGTACTAGTACCGGTACCGGTCAAAAGGTACTAGGTACTCATTTGTACGTTTTTTTCAGTACCAGTACCGATAACGCTCTACTCTAATTTAAAGTAATGATTGGTTTTAAATATTGATTTTTCTAGATCATCTTGTGCTTCTGTTACTCGAACACAAACACAACAAGAAACCGGAATGAAGCTTCGAATCTTGGTGCGTTTTTATATAAAATGTTTTAATATTTATATTTAAATTAATTTTGTAAATTGATTAAAGTAAATCAATTTAAATTTATAAATTATTTATGTTTAGATGTGTCAGTCGCGCTGTGAATTGCCTGAAGTGCCATCTCAGGCAATAAGAGAGACCAAGTTTCTGTTGTCGCCCAGTTCAAACCCTCTGCTATGCCTATGCTTTCCATTAACATAATTATTAATTAACTTTCTTTTTTAACAGTTTATACCCATTTTAATTATTTTTTTCATAATATAATATCATTTATTATTTAAATATTAAAAAAGGTTTCCAATTGTTCATTAATGAATTTTAATTATAATCTGAATAAACAAATACAAAATTTGTGCAAAAAATGATTACCAAAAATTCTTTAACTTAGTATTTATTTTTATTTTTTTGTTATTAGGACAAAATTTTATTAAAATTTCTTTAAAATTTACCGAAGTGCGCTGCCATTTTTCAGTTAAATGAAAGGAGCATCTTGTAAAATTTTGAGTAAAAAATAATTTACAACGAATATATTATTAAATATTTATTAAATTTAACCCGACAAATTATTACACTAATACAAAAGATATTTGTCATCACTAATTACAAAAATTAGGACTTCCAGCAAAAACAATTTTATGGTGGCATTTGTTCCGATTAAAAAAAATATGAAATTTTAGACATTGCTAAAGATGCATTTAGCTTTTTTTAAAATTAAGCTTTTTAATTTTTTTGAAACAATATTTTCCAATTTCAGCTGGGATTCCTTTTGGTCACAAAAACAATCAATAAATTTAAAAAATCAATATGTGTGTATCAACCAATTCGTCATGTTAACGGGAAACACAGACAAAACAACGGATTAGTGCTTGAACCCAACAAGAATTTGGCGTCACGCAAAGCGTGCGCCGGAAATTCGGCCAATTCATTGCGTGATTGGCACATCTTAATTTTATAAAAATTAATAAGGAAATAAATAAAATATTTGTTTTTTACCAATACTCGAAGTTTCATGCCAGAATCCTGTTGATGCTGTTGCATATAGGACCCTGATGAAGTTGAAGATCTAAAATAAAAATTAGTACCGTATTTTTGAAGATTCCCAACTAAATATTCTCAGATTATTTACTAAAATTTACAATGCCCTGGCAATTAGAAAAACAAATATGCCTTAGGCAAGACGCGTCATTATAAATTAAAAGGCATGCATTCGCACCTGCGACTTGAGCTTGAGCAAGAGCTGTGCGTGCTTCCAGCGGACGGTCGTCGTTGGCCAATGGTGAGTACGTGATGCATGCATTTGTATTTGCTCGCAGCACGCTTTAGTGCCTCAAAAGATGCTGCAGTAGCGTTTCCATCGTCGTGCATCTGTTGCTGTTGCACGCCGTTGACCAGGCAAAGCAGGCGCGCATTGTTCAGCGTGCTGCGCCACACCAAAATGCCCATGGTCAACAGGGACAATTCGCTTACGGGGATGCCGTTCTTTTCAAGCAATTCCTTAAATGGGCAAAATTCATTTTTATGAGCATAAAAAAGAAAATTTTAATAAAAGAAACAATTATTTATAATATTTTTTTAATAAAATTAATTAAAAATTAAATTTTTAATTTATTTTTTCTAACCGTCGGCACAAGAACACTCTCGAACCATTCCACATTGGTTTTTTGGTCCAATTTCGCCAACATCAGTCGGTAGACAGTCAAACTTTGGTCCGAATTCTCCAGGCTTGATTCAGTTCTTGTTTCATATATTTCTGCCAATTGTGTGATGTTTTCAACCAATGAGCTCTCTATAAATGAATTAAAATTAATTAACATTTTAAAAATTATATTTGCCAAAATCAAAAAATAATTTTTTTTTAAAAATAAACTCATAATCATTAATAAAAAAATATTAAATATAAAAAAATTAGATAGTTTTTTTTGTTTGTTTTGGGTTCAATTTTTTAGTTAAACTAAAAAGAAATACTTTTAAAAATTTTCGAAAAATTCTTAACTTTGCAATTCCGTATTTGTACACCCAAAACTCAATATGTAAATTCTTTTAGAATCTTAAAATCTATAAATTTATGTAAGAATGACTTTTGAGCTGATGAAATAGATTTTTTTTTTTCGAAGTTTATCCCGATTTCAGCCCCTTTCAAGTTTTAAGAACTCAATAAAGAAACTATCTGGGTTCACTTTAGTGTAATTATCTTTTTTGATCAGTAAATTATGCTTCATGAATTTTGTGATTTTTCATTTTTCTTTAATTGAAGTTAAAATTTAATTTATATGTTGTTTATGTAATACTTCATTTCACCACAATAAATGTACAAATGGGCTACCGGTCCGAGTGCCGAATAGAACAAAAAAAAAATTCTGAGTTCCGATGGCACAAAAAAGCCAAAATGGTTTTGTTAAAAAAATGAAACATAAAAGCCTGACCTATCAAGCTTAAGCCTATGCCAAAGTTCAGACCTAAACTAAGCCTTAATTATAGAGTAATGTCTGTTTAAAAAAAGCATTCAGAACTCGGCCCTTTCGGCACTCGGACATTATTTACACTATTCGGCACTCGGAATTTCGACACTCGGAGCGGAGCGGTACAAATGTACCTTGGGTTTGTCCACATAAATATATAAATAAATCAAAAAAATTTTCTATTCGACGGGACCTCGGGAAATAGGTTGATAGCAAAAATTCTCTATGTCAATAATTAAGGAATGAAATAGTAAAAGGTTTATTAAGTAATTTGATCAATTATTCTTTAATTTTCTATCATCATAATTAATAAACAATAAAATTCAACGCACTTCTATCTTCTGTAGCAGTGTCAAGTGTAGCGGCATTTGTCGTCACGGAAGTAAGCAGTCGCCGCCTGTGTTCGCTGCTCTTGCCGCTTTCCGCCAGTTTTGCAAACATGCCACCAACTGCCACTCTTACGTTGCTGTTGCAGCGTCTGCGCTGCAGTGACAACAATCGGTGGCGACAGTTCGTTGTCGGGTCACTGCCGGTCCCGTGGACGCGACGCTTGGTGGCCGGCGACAACACCGTGTGCGGCAACTGCCCGCCGCTACGAGTGGTGGTGGCGGCTCCAGGTTGTTGCGCTGTTTGTGGTGCCGTTTTTGCGAGTGCTGTTGCGTGTTCTCGTGCGTGCACCGATTGATGTGGCTGATGCTCATCGCATTGCGGCGGCACCTCACTGACCGACAACACAAAGTCATAATAAGCGATGCCAAGAACAGATGTTCGAACACCAAATCTAAAATTGCTCAAATTAAATCTTTTTATTTTCCCTGATTTAACATCCAAAATTACAAAATAATACAATAAATTTTTTTTAAGTAAATATCGTTGAAAAACAAAATACATTTTTAAAATTTATTTTAAAATTAAATATCTTCAATATTTTCAAATTAAAATATATTGAAAATAATTACGATTTTAAATTTACAAAATCTTACAGTTTTTTAAGATTAAATATTATTAAAACCATTTAAAAATCTAATATTATTTAAAATATTACAATTTTTAGACTATATTATTATTATCAATAATTTAAATAATTTATATATTTTTAATAAATAAAATTTACCTAAATCTTACAATTTTTAAAATTAACTATCTTTAATAAAATAAATTTATACATTTAAATAATTTCTATGGTTTAAATCATTTAAATATAAATATATATTTAAAACCAAAATAACATTTACAATATGTAACTGTCATAAATTTTATTTTACCGCTTGGCGACAGTGAAAAAAGTCCTGCAGATGATGCCAAATCCATGATGAAGGTGCCGGTGAATAACAGCTCGCGACTGTGCTTGCTCTTCTTGATGTACACAACTGCGAGATGAGCCTTTAAAAAACACCCATAAAGTGATTAATAAAAAAACATTAAAAATTCATAACAAATAAATTTCTTGTTTATATCAATGTGTTTTTATTTAAAAAAATGTTCATTAAATTTGTATTGCGAATTTCCAAATAATATTTCATTATTATAAAACCACAGGTTGGTCGCAAGTTTTGACGCTTTCCATTTCCATTCGACCTTTCATCCGAAAGCGAACCCAATTTTTCGATTTAGCTTTCGGTTTTTTTCTATAACAAAATTTTTCTATTCTTAAAAATATAAGAATTGTTATTATAATAAAAATAAATAAAAATAAGCTCACTGAATTGTGTATGTTCAAGCATGTCGCCTAGAGACGGAGTTGGCAATGAAGTCCGACCTGGTCGACGGGGTGCCGATTGATATTGTTGGTCGAAAGGGTGCTTAAATTTTTTTTTTCACTAATTTAATTTGCAATTGCCACATTATCATAGAGGAAAACCAAAAAATAAACTAATTTTAAAAATTTTAAAGTGAAATGTGATGTGCTTATCAAAAACAGATTCATTCGATTTTTGCTAATTAATAAAAATGCTTTTAATCAAATATGTAAAATAAATTAATTTTTTTTTATTTCGGTGTTACTCTGTGTTCAAAAAATTTGTTTTCGTAAATTGTCCAATGACTTAAATAACCAACTTTAAGTAATTTAATTTTAGGATATTTAAGAGTAATATTAAATTATTTTTTTAAATGTAAAGAAAGGAACGACTGTAAAATTTTTAGTTTATTTTGTTTAAGTACCCTTATGGTAGCAAAAGAAGCTAATGAACGCGTGAATTGTTTTGTCTTTTTCATTTAAGTGCACTTCTTTTAAGAGAAATAATTTTCAAAATATGAGAAATGAATTAACATTAAATTTTAATTTTAATTTAAAATTTAAATTACCAATGCATAATTAATTTGAGGCAATTAATTTCAGAAATTTTTAATTGATGAATCATTTTCTAGCTCCTAATAACAAATCTATTTCAATGCATCTTCATTAGTATCTTTTTTAGCTCTTAAATAAATCCGTTAATGCGTATTCTTTTTTTGAAATGCCAACAGCGTCATATAATGAATTTAAAATGCGTATAGATTATTAAATTATTCTGAGCCTTAAATAACTGTAAGACGACACGGGACTGTAGCTCATTAGCGTTTTTTCATGAATCAAGTGCTATAATTAGCAAAACTATATCTAAAAACCGTTTCGTAATCAGGAAAAATTCAACGCGGCCTAGGTCGGGGATCTGGCAAAATAATTCCTTATCTTGGTTTAACCTCAGTCCTCCAATAGTAAGATTAGGATGAGATCTCAAATAGATTATTCTGTTATAATAGGTTTGTTTTAATTTCGAATTTATCTATTAAATATATTATTATTGTCTGTTACCAAAACGAAAAATTCAATTATTTCATGTCTTTAATTCATTTAATTGGAATCGAAAAAATAGTATTTAAATGTAATCTACTCGAAATATTTGGTGGAATTTTTTTTTAGGTACATAATAAGATGAAAATTATTTTTAATGTGTAAATCAACTAAAGAACTAAGTTATAGAACTAAAAGATAGAAGTTTAAAGCTTCATTATAAACTAAAAATTTGACTAATTTTTTTATGTTATCAACGAATCGTTCTTAAATCCGGAAGAAAGTTCAATGAATATGAAAAAACAAGTTAATCACCCTAATAAGTATAAAAACACGTTAAGATTATCACCAATTTTTATTTTTGAATAAAATTGTGACTCAATGCAGTAATTTATAGAATGTTTTAATTGAATTGGATTATTACAATTAAATCCATTTAATTTTGGTTTCACCTTTTTGCCGTCTGCTGTGCTGCGGCTGTTGCTGCTGGTGTGTTGCATATGCTGCTCGAAGTTCAGCCATTTTGTGCTCAATGGTCTGCTGTTGATGATTGGTGCCGGACAATTTGGCAAAGAATCGAGCAGCACTGAACGCCGGCGGGTGTCATGCGGCGTGAACGACACGGTATCGCAGAGGAGGAACGGTGATTATTAAGATGGTGGTGGTGGTGGTGGTGGTGATTGTGGGTGGGACTTTGAATTAATTGCATTTTACAGGTTGCGCTTGAAAAATGCTAAAATGTGAATTTATCATTTTAAATTTGAGATAATCCCAAGGCCTTAATATATTCAAACACTAAAATAAGATTTCCATTACACGTTGATACGCAAAAATATTTTAATACCTACTTGAATTTTTTCAATGATACATATTGCTAAAAAAAGCATTTTAAAATTGGTAATTACGTTTTAGCCACACAAAGATTAGCTTTGACAGATTAAGAGAGTTTCCTGCTCATTATATGCTTTTCGAAAAATAAGTTTTTTTGGTATAATATAAATTAAAAAAATATATAAAATTTTAAAGAAAAAAAACTACGAATCTCAAAAATGAATAAAATTCCTTTAAACCCAAATGACATTTGTATTTTAGGCAAAAATTTAATTTCCGGCATTTTTTTATCAAATGCCACTTAAGGCATTTTTTACCAAATATAGTTTGGTACGTTTCCGGCAAATGTAATGCCAAAACCAGCAATTTGAAAATTTATTTGGGGCTAACATGATGGAATGCATGGATACTATACATATTGTCTCGGTTGATTGCGTGAAAGGTCATCAGAGTAATGCCAAGACGTTTTCTGGAAGCAAACAATTTGCCGCCGGCGCATATGAAATCATTCATTTTACAATGCGACAGAAAGAAATTAATTAAAAAATATATAAAAATAAAAGAATTTTAATTTTCTCTCTATTTAACTATTCTGTAAAAAGAAGCCCAGTTTCTTAATTAATTGCTTCAAATAAATTGCAATAATGAATAAATAAATTTTTTTTAAACGGTAAAATATTTTCTAAAGAAAAAAATAAATAAAATGAAAAATAATAATTTTTATATTCTATAAAAAATAACAAATGCCATCAGAATTGAAAACTATTTATAAGTGAACTAATATATTTAAATTGCATAAGCGGGGACTTTCCTGAACTGTGCCAAAAATATAATACTATCCAAATTGGGTTTTGGAATGCCCAAATTTGTATGTTTGCAAAAAGGGCGGGGGTGGAGAGGGAAGGAAGGGCAAAATTTTGCAATGGAATGCCAAATTTACTTCAGCCGGATATGCAAATTTCAGGATTTTATAAACGACGAGTTCTCAGAATTAGCCAATATTCTTGCATAATTTAGGAAGCCTTCAGAAAAAACAACCTACGCAAAAAAATGAAAAAAATTGACAAATTATGAGATTTTAGAATTTTCAAATAAATAACGAAAATACGTAAAATAGTTCGCAAATAAAAACACTTTAATTAAGAACCCATAGATGTTCTACAACCAATACCAAGTTTCTTCCGAAACGCCACGGACATCTAGGAACCATCCTTTTTTAGCTAACTCAAGGTTAGCGTACACAATGCATTAACCACGGTAAACTAACCTATGTCAAAATGGCATGAAACCACGGTAAAGAACCCATGGTTAAGCATAATGCATTAATGACGGTAAATTGCACATGGTTAAGCATGATTAGATTAACTACACTTTTTTAGCTAACCAATGGTTAGGCGCGTAATGCATTAATCTTGGTAAATTAATCCATGGTTAATTGTGTAATAACAGTTAATCATGGTTCGCGCATTAATCTTAGCTTACTAATCCGCGAAGACAATCACAAGAAAATGGAGTAGCAATTCGTTTTGTCGCGTTTCATTAGGTATTATGTTGCAAGCATTGTGAACACTCATTACACAATTGGGTGCACACAATGCCATAAGGGCAATGCCATTTCGTCATTTCCTTATTACCCCAAACATGATTGTCTTATGCACGTGACAATGACGCTAATCGGTGGTTCTGCCTAAGAAAAAAAAACGGAAATCATGAAAAAAATTTTGAATAAATTAATTTAAATGGAAAAACGAAAAATTTTTCATTTGAAATTTACAAAAAAAAAATTTTTTTAAAAGAAGAAAACCCAATGTAAAAAATTTTTGACATTAAAAGAAAGCAATGAAAATTTAGAAAATTTTTCTTTTAAATTATTCTGTTCGTTTCAAACCTTAAATACTTTACTTTTAATTTCTACTTTTTGGAGAATGGAATTATTCATTTAAATTGGCGTTTCATTTAATTCTTTCTTGTCTTCAATTTTCCTATTTAAAAAACGGTAAAATTGCCAACATCAGTTGAGTGAATGACTACAAACATAAATTAGTACGCAAATTGGTTTTAGTTTGGTGGTGTCTATATTTTATACCTAAATTAAATTCATTCCTCAAAAAATCCCATTTTAGGTAACCAGAAAATTAAAAAGACAAATGAAAAATGAGATTAGCCGGATTAGGGAGGGCGGGAGGAGGGGACGGCAATTCCACAAAATTGGCCATAGGACCAATTGAAATTGAAACTGCGGAAATTCGTCAAAAAGAATATTGGTTGAGTTAAAAGCAGAGAATGTTGCCAAAAACCTTTATATGGAATCTAAAAAATGTATTTTAAATTTGGATAAAACTCAAATAAGAAAATAATGATAAAATTTTGCGCCATAAATTAGAAAAAATGCAAATGAAACTGGTATCAGAATTAATAAGTGAGTTGGGCGACCAAAAACCCCAATATAATCGGCCCAATTTGGACAACATCTGCTGCTCAGTTTTAATAAACAACCATTTTTGCGTAGATGTGTTAATATAATAAAAAATCTGGACACAATGCCAAAAAACTTATGGCGAAAGAATAATTGAAAGTTGGTAGCTGAACTGAATTATGATATTAAATATATTTGACCATAACGGCTAATTATGGACTCCATTTAATTTCTTTACCATCTGTAAAGAAAACTAATTATTATGTTAATGCCAATAATTTGGTTGATTATTTTTTAACAAATAATTTCGGGCTTTATTAAAGAAAATTAAGGGAGGGGCTTTATTGCTTTTTATTTTGAATCAAAATTATAAATTTTTTGAATTCATAATTTTTTTTTTCTTTATACTCCATGAAGCACAATGAAAAGTTTGGTGCAATATTTGACAACTATAAAAAAAAAACTCATTAAGAATTTTTGGTTATAATTACGAGGGAAAATTGGCGCGGCATGAACACGGAAATAAGATGAAAAAAACGAGACGAGAAAAAAAACCGTAATGGCGGAAATTTTTGAAGCGAAAACATGAATGGAATTCAATTTTATATTTTGTGTAATTCTAACATAAGAAATAGGGCTGAATAAACTAGAAAAAAATAATATAAATACATATTAAGAAGAAATGATTATTACTTATTAAAACACTAATCCCTTAAAATAACTTGGGAACAGAATTGGAAATTAAATTTCTGTTATTATTGGCGGATGCTACTGAAATTTGTATAAATAATATATACCAAAAATGCTATACAATAATTAAATTTTCATAAATTTGAAACAAAGAAAAATTTAACGATTACATATTCGTGATGATGATTATAAAAAAAATTTGTTTAATATTTTTCTGAATTTGACAAATAAATTATTTCAAATGGATGGGACCGCATTTTGCGGTTATTGGAGAAACAAATATATTTAATTAGACCAAATTTTAGTGCATTACATTCATAATGGGCTGGCCACGAATTCGAAATGTGCTAATGTTGCATAAGAAATTGGAGAAGCTCACTGAATGTACAATTTTAAAGGAAAGAAAGAAAAGTAATATATCAATTATATTTATTTAAAATAAAATGATATAATTAATTATATTGAACTTTAAACGAAAAAATGTTTTTTAAAATTAAATAGAAAATTTAAATATTTTCTATTTTATTTTCTCCATACGAAATGAAAGAAATTGTTAAAAAAATAAATTGACTTGAACAAATCTTCAATAACCAAAAATAGGCTTACCCTGAAAAATTTTGTTTGCTTTGCATGTTGGAGGCAAAATTAAAAAATTGAGCCAATTGTGCCAATGTTTTTTGTCCAAAAATGGTGCATCCGAAAGGATGGCTATTTATTTTTGGCTTGTTTGTGTCCCATCGACATGAAAAGTGCACTTTTTTCATTCATTTTCTACTTTGTTTTGTCAGAGATCCAATTCTGAAAGGAATTTTTAAACCATGAAAAATTAAGAAAAATTAACAAAAAAAAAAAATTATATAATGAAATTAGTATAAAAGGGCTCCAGATTTTTGCCGAATTCTAAATTTTCTCTAAATTACCAATTATAATTATACCAATAATTTTTTAGAAATGGAGTGATTTAATTGAAAAATCTATTTTAAATTCATTTGATGTTTTTCTTATATCTTTTTTTTTTGTTTTGAAACAAAACTCAAATAAATCATTTTTTATCTATGGATTAAGATTCTTGATTCTTACAAACGAACATTTTTTTCACTTTTAGCCAGGAATATGGCATTTTGTTAATAATTTATTCTTTCTATTTAAGGAAGGTGAAATGCCTTTGCTTGTGAGCAACGCATTTACTTCTGTGGGAAATTTTTACCAAC
>JBDPZO010000001.1:9020724-9084267 GCA_039877585.1 Heterodera filipjevi
ATGCTTTGACAGAACAATGGTTCCACGCTATGGGTATCGCCTTCGAGGCAAAGTTGCATTTCTCTCTGGCGATTGAAACAGTCCACTGCCGGTTGTCACTGAAGCATTTTGGTAACCGGAAGTCAGGTTGCCGCATTGCATTCGCATCTTCGGTTTTATTATACGGAAACAATCTCAAAATAAGACTTGACAAAATATGCGCGCAGTGGCCCTGACATTTGAGTTCAATGGAAGGCTGAAAAAGTGGTGACAGGAGCATTTGGTGAGACTGTGCCATACCCAAAGAATGGGGTTGTTAAACACGCGTTCTTGAAAATTTGTACTGCCGTGATTTGACCAGGCCTTTACTTTGCCATCCAATGAAATGCTGAAACGATTGTGTTTTGGCAATACAATCGCATTGTAGTTATAGATCGACGCAATTTGAGCACATTCTCCAACCGATTTACATGACTATTATGTCGTGAAGACAAGCCGCCTTGAATGAGAATCCAATGGCTTTGAAGCGCTGACCAGTGAAGTCCTCGCACTAAATTTATTGAACCCTGCAGGCATCCAGACACATCACTTCGGTTGATAAACTTGGCTCGATTGTGTTCTCTTTGATTAATTTAATACCAGCAGACACTTTTGCAACGGAACTCGCCTTATTTTATTAAAAAATGCCAGCAATCGTCATTCAATGCCACGCACAATTACAGGTGGTCTTCCGAGCCGATTAGAATTGGCAATTCCGGCGGAGTTGCACCACATACAAAGACAACACCGGTGGCATCAGCTTTGAACGTTTTCCAGTTCCCGTAAAGTAGCTTGCCAATGACTGTAACTAAGGCCACGGTCAGACGTTGGTGACCGATTGGAAAGACTTCACGGAACGAGTCTTTTGCCCACGGGAAAACTTTACGCTTTTCCTACTCGGGCTTAACAGGCTCATGATTCCCATAATAGTTATATGCTCCCTAATAAGCCAGTTGAGTTGAACGAAAGTTTGGTTCGAAATATTGTTGTGGAAGGTTGCGATTTGATTGAAAATTTTTTTAACACTTGAATTGAGCCGATAATGTTCGAATATTTTGGATGATTATCACTGTTTTGGGATTAAGTGGAGACCCGAAAAAGGGTGCATGGCTTGTCGCGTAGGCATGCCTTTTAGGTCCACTTATGTATATTTTTTTAAGTTCACCTGTTTTTAAATAAATATCCGTTAAAATTGTATTTTTTTTGACAATTATTTTCTGTGCATTTTATTATAATTTTAGTTTTTTTGCTGGCTTTTTAGTTCTGTATATGTCAAGTCTGTTTTTGCTGGGCCATATTTCTAAAATCTAATAATAAAACATAAAAAAAGGGATTCAAGGTTTTCACTGTTGTTTTGCCTCCATGCGCCTTCACGTGGTGGAATCCTGTACGTTCGTGCTACTGCAGTGCCGCAGTGCAGATGTCGGAGACATGGAACAAAACAGGACAGTGCTACACATAACAAAACAAGAGATCACTCGCTCGTTCTAGCAACGCGGGCGAGCCGCGTCCATAAGCGCGAGCGCTTTCCCAAGACAGATCAACTGCTCACGCACCATACTAGTATATACCTAAAATAAATCGAGTTTCGTTTCCAAAACAAAATCTCCCGGCCGAAGGGGGAGGGTCTGGGAATTGCACATCCCCACTACAACTTTTTGAGGCGCATCTGGGAAAAATACGGAAATTTTGCTTGAGCGGACAACTGAGTCCCGGCAATTGATTTGCGGGTCCGAGCTGCAGTCCCAGTGTTACGAAATTTTTTTTGGGAGCCAGGAGAGAAAAACACTTGCTGGTAGGATTTTAAGTATGAATGTTGGCACCATTGCCAGCGAGTACTTGGCCCTACGGTGAAAATGCAGGTCTGTCAGCTTTGGCTAAAAATTGCCAATTTATTCGGCCCGTTTGAGTGTACGGACTATAACTCGATGGGGTTGCTCTGATGGGGTGCCGTAATGGATAAATTATAGTGTTTTTGAAGCTCTATCTTATGGGGGAAAAAATTTAAAAAAATTAAATAATTTTCGAGCTAGGCCTCGGCATAGCTTTTCACTTTTTGGGCTCTAACTTTATGAATTTTTTTGCTACAACAAAACCAAGTCCGTTTTGTTCTGCGGTTTTTAAAGACCTTTCGAATGGTATAAGATACGTTTTTCTGGCACCAAAATAATTTCCGCTAACGGACCCTAGCCGGCTGGGTGGAGTCGTGGTTGTGCGATAGGGTGTGGGGGAAGGGTGGGATAGTTCAAATCCGCATGAATACGAATCCTTTTTTAATTGCTTGCAATCAGTGGCTGGGGTGGGGAGATATTTAAAAAATTCTATAATGTTTCTAAGCATAACAAAAAAGTTCATGCAAAAGGGTGATTTTTAGCAAAGTTATGATTTTGTTTTTTTCAAATTGCAAAACCATAGGGGGGACCCTATGTTTTGGTGAAATCCATTTTGAATCGACTCTAACTCGCTTGGACAAATTATAGACAATGGTTTAGGCATGAAAATTGAAGAGCTCTCGAGATCTATCGAAATGGATAGATAAATTAATTAAAACATGCAATTTATGAATTTTTATGTTTCTGGCCAAATTTGGTCATGGCATTTAGTGGTAATGAAAAATTAAAATCTCCTTCATTATTGTCCAATTCACTTGAAAACAAGTGTACAAAATGTAGAAAAATTGAGAGAATTTATGATAATTATTCAGTTTGTAAATTCGCAAAGTAAAAAGTTGATGCCAAAAAGTGAGAATTTTTGTATTTTCAAATAAATTCATATCTTTTTTAAAATGAGTATTTTTAAATCTTATATATTGAAAAATAGCTATTTTTTTCTTCTTATTTAGCCTTGGGAAGAAAATTCTAGCCCTGCCCTGTAAAATGTATTTTGCCAAAAGTGGGGGTTGGTTCACATCAATAGGGGGTACCCTATGGAAAATACAACAGGAATTTAATCCAATTCAGTTCAATTCAATTTTAAAAAATTCTAATAAATGGTTTTAAGCGTACAAAAGAATTCATGGATTTGGACCAGTTTGAACAAAGTTATGATTTTTTCTTTATTGCAAAATTGCAAAACAATAGGGGGGACCCTATTGTTTTGGTGAAATCCATTTTCGAATAAACCATAACATGCTGGGATCAATTATACAGAATGGTTTAGGGATGAAATTGAAGAGCTCATCGGATCTATCGAAATGGATAGATAAATTAATAAAACATGCAATTTATGATGATTTTATGTTTCTGGCCAAAATTTGGTCATGGGCAATTTAGTGGTAATGAAAAAATTAATATCTCCATTCATTATTGTCCAATTCACTTGATATAAAGTGTACAAAATGTAGAAAATTGAGAGAATTATATGATAATTATTTTCATTTGTTTAATAAAAAAATTTTTTGCAGTAAAGTTGATGCCAAAAGAGTCGTTTGCATTTCACATACATTTCATTTTTTCAAAGGAGTATTTTCTCAAAACTATCATCTAAAAATAGCTATTTTTTCTCTCTATTATTAGCCTTTGGAAGAAAATTCTAGCCCGCCCTGAAAAAGTTATTTTGCCAAAAGTGGGGGTTGGTGTCACAATCAATGAGGGGTACCCTATGAAAAAAAGAAATTAAAATTTTAATCCAATCAGTTGATATAATTTTTAAAAATTTCTAATAATGTTAAACTAATAAAAAAAAATCATGCATGGGTCCATTTTAGCAAAGTTATGATTTTTTCTTTATTGCAAAATTGCAAAACAATAGGGGGACCCTTTTGTTTTGGTGAAATTCCTTTTTGAATCGACCACTACTCGCTGGGATGAAAATATATAACAAATCATAGCATGAAAATGAAGAGCTCATCGAGATCTATCGTTTTAGATAGAATTTGTTCTATTCTGATGCTATCTCGCTGAGATGGCATGTGGTTTATGACACATGGTCATTTTTTGGAAGAATAACCCCGAATTCCCGTACTGGCACTTATACCACTCAGCGAGTTGGCATCAAAACAGTATTACAGGAGCTATTTTTATAGAAAGTAGCTAATTTTTTTCTCGGTCGCACCTACCATAGTGTTGCATCTATATGGTGCACCTAACATAGTAAAGCATATATTATGGTGTCACAAACTATCATGGTGTCGCATTTACCATGGCACCGCACCTATCATAGTTTAGCATCTATTATGGTGTCGCACATCTACCGTGGTGTCGCACCTACTTAGTGTTGCATCTATTATGGTGTCGCACCTACTATAGTGTTACATCTATTATGGTGTTACATCTATCTAGTGACGCACCTCTAGCTCGCACCTACCATAGTGTTGCATCTATTATGGTGTCGCCCTAACATAGTAAGCATCTATTATGGTGTCACAAACTATCATGGTGTCGCATTTACCATGGCGCCGCACCTATCATAGTTTAGCATCTCTTATGGTGTCGCACATCTACCATGGGTTGCACCTACCTTAGTGTTGCATCTATTATGGGTCGCACTACCAAGTGTTGCTATTTGTCGCCCTAACCTCTAGTAAGCATCTATTATGGTGTCACAACTATCATATGTCGCATTTACCATGGCGCCGCACCTATCAGTTTAGCATCTATTATGGTGTCGCACATACCATGTGTGTCGCACCTACCTTAGTGTTGCATCATTATGGTGTCGCCACCTACCTTAGTGTTGCATCTATTTGGTCGCACCTACCCCCTCCCCCTGCTATAGTAAGCATCTTATGGTGTACAACTTATCTGTCGCAGTACCATGGCAGCACTACCAGTGTTGCATTATGGTGTTGATTACCGTGGTCGCACCTACCTTAGTGTTCCATCATTGTGGTGTCGCACCTTCCATAGTGTTACATCTATTAGGTGTTACATCTACATGTGACGCACCTCTATGTCGCACCTACCTAGTGTTGATCTATTATGGTGTCGCACCTAACATAGTAAAGCATCTATTATGGTGTCACAACTATCATGGTGTCCCATTTACTATGTCACCTCACCTATCATAGTTTAGCATTATTATGGTGTCGCACATCTACCATGGTGTCGCACCTACCTTAGTGTTGCATCTATTATGGTGTCGCACTACCATAGTGTTGCATCTATTTTGGTCGCACCTACCACTCGCCCCTGCTATAGTAAGCATCTTTATGGTGTCACAACTATTATTCTGTCGCATTTACCATGGCACCGCACACTACCATAGTGTTGATTATTATGGTGTTTGCACATCTACCGTGGTCGCCCTACCTTAGTGTTCCATATTGTGGTGTCGCACCTTCCATAGTGTACATCTATTATGGTGTTACATCTTCATAGTGACGCACTACTATGCTCGCACCTACCATAGTGTGCATCTATTATGGTGTCGCACCTAACATAGTAAGCATCTATTATGGGTCACAACTATCATGGTGTCCCATTACTAGTCACCTCGTATCCTAGTTAGCATTTATTATGGTGTCGCACATTACCATGGTGTCTCACCCTTAGTGTTGCATCTATTATGGTGTCACCTACCATAGTGTTGCATCTATTTTGGTCGCACCTACCCTCCCTGCTATCGTAAAGCATCTTATGGTGTCACAACTATTATTCTGTCGCATATACCATGGCGCCGCATGGAAATGGCCCATTTTAAGTAAGTATGCTTTTTCTTTTGTCAAATTGAAAAACATAGGGGGCCATATTGTTTTGAGGTTAAGCGTACCCTCTAGCAACGAAGTCCTTTGCGCGAAGCGTCAGGTAATACACAGACAACTTCATTTTGTCCAATATGGCACTGGGCATTTTTTTTGAAGAATAACACCGAATTCCCGTATTGGCACTCATGCCACTCAGCGAGTTGATCAGAAACTGAACGTATCGATATATTAGATTCGTTATAGAATTGGTTCTAATGAAACCGAATTTGTTCTGTTCTGATGCAATCTCGCTGAATGGCATCTGTGTTGAACATGGTCATTTTTTTGGAAGAATAACACCGAATTCCGTATGACACTCATGCCACTGCAGCAGTTGGCATCAGACTGAACGTATTGGTTAATTTGATTCGTTAGGGAATTTGGGTTCTAATGAAACCGAATTTGTTTTGTTCCGATGCATCTCGCTGAATGGCGTATGTCAATATGGACCTGGTCATTTTTGGAAGAAAACACCGATTCCCGTATTGGCACTCATGCCACTCAGCGAGTTGGCATCAGAACTGAACGTATTCGGTAATTTAGGTTCGTTAGGAATTTGGGTTCTAAGGAAAGCGAATTTTGTCTGTTCAGATGCCCTCTCGCTGAATGGGTATGTCAATTGGCACTGGTCATTTTTTGGAAGAATAACACCGAATTCCCGTATGGCCTCATGCCACTCAGCGAGTTAGCATCAGAACTGAACGTGTTCGGTAGATTTCTTTTGGAATTAAAGCAATTGATTTGCGGGTCCGAGCTGCAGTCCCAGTGTTACGAAATTTTTTGGGAGCCAGATAGAAAAACACTTGCGTGGTAGGATTTTAGTAGGAATGTTTGGCACACCATTGCCAGCGAGTACTTGGCCCTACGGTGAAAATGCAGGTCTGCAGCTTTGGCTAAAAATTGCCAATTTATTCGGCCCGTTTGAGTGTACGGACTATAACTCGATGGGGTTGCTCTGATGGGGGTGCCGTAATGGGATAAATTATAGTGTTTTTGAAGCTCTATCTTATGGGGGAAAAAATTTAAAAAAATTTAAATAATTTTCGAGCTAGGCCTCGATAGCTTTTCACTTTTTGGGCTCTAACTTTATGAATTTTGTTGCTACAACAAAACCAAGTCAGTTTTGTTCTGCGGTTTTTAAAGACCTTTCGAATGGTATAACTACGTTTTTCTGGCACCAAAAATAATTTCCGCTAACGGACCCCTAGCCGGCTGGGTGAGTCGTTGGTTGTGCGATAGGGTGTGGGGGAAGGGGGATGTATTCTTCTGTCCAGATATGGGTCAAAGTTTAAGCATGAATACGAATCTTTTATGCAATCAAGTGCTGGGGTGGGAGATATTTTTAAAAATGAATATGTTTCTAAGCATAACAAAAAAAGTTCTGAAAGTGATTTTTAGCAAAGTTATGATTTTTTGTTTTTTCAAATTGCAAACCATAGGGGGGACCCTATTGTTTTGGTGAAATCCATTTTGAATCGACTTAACTCGCTTGGACCAAATGTATAGCAATGGTTTTGGCATAAAATTGAAGAGCTCATCGAGATCTATCGAAATGGTAGATAAATTAATTAAAACATGCAATTATGAATTTTTAGTTCTGGCCAAAATTTGGTCATGTGCAATTAGTGGGAAATGAAAAAATTAATATCCTCCATTCATTATTGTCCAATTCACTTGAACACAAGTGTACAAAATGTAGAAAATTGAGAGAATTTTATGATAATATTCAGTTGTTAAATTCGCAAAAGTAAAAAAGTTGATGCCCAAAAAGGAGAAATTTTTGTATATTACAAATAAATTCATATTTTTTTCAAAAGAGTATTTTATAAATCTTATATTATTGAAAAATAGCTATTTTTTTCTTCATTATTAGCCTTTGGAAGAAATTCTAGCCTGCCCTGTAAAAGTTATTTTGCCAAAAGTGGGGTTGGTTCACAATCAATAGGGGGTACCCTGGAAAATTACAACATGAATTTTTAATCCAATTCAGTTAATTCAATTTTTAAAAATTCTAATAATGGTTTTAAGACGTAACAAAAAGAATTCATGGGATTTGGACCAGTTTGAACAAGTTATGATTTTTTCTTTATTGCAAAATTGCAAAACAATAGGGGGGACCCTATTGTTTGGTGTGAAATCCATTTTCGAATAAACCTAAACATGTGGGTCAAATTATACAGAAATGGTTTAGGGATGAAAATTGAAGAGCTCATCGATATCATCGAAATGGATAGATAAACTAATTAAAACATGCAATTATGAATTTTGTTTCGGCCAAAATTTGGTCATGGGCAATTTAGTGTATGAAAAAATTAATATCTCCATTCATTATTGTCCAATTCACTTGATAAAGTGTACAAAATGTAGAAAAATGAGAGAATTATATGATAATTATTCAGTTTGTAAATCGCAAAAGTAAAAAAGTTGATGCCCAAAAAGTGAGTCGGTTTTGCATTTTTCACAAATAAATTCACTATCTTTTCAAAAGGAGTATTTTCTCAAAACCTTATCATTAAAAATAGATGATTTTTTCTCCTATTAGCCTTTGTGAAGAAAATTCTAGCCCTGCCCTGAAAAAAGTTATTTTGCCAAAGTGGGGGTTGGTTCACAATCAAGAGGGGTACCTATGAAAAAAATAAATATAAAATTTTAGATCCAATTCAGTTGATATAATTTTAAAAATTTGTATAATCATTTTAAACATAATAAAAAAAAATCATGCAAAGGGTCATTTTAGCAAAGTTATGATTTTTCTTTATTGCAAAATTGCAAAAAATAGGGGGGACCCTTTTGTTTTGGTGAAATTCATTTTTGACTCGACCTACGCGCTGGGATGAAAAATATATAACAAAATTATAGGCATGATAAATGAAGAGCTCATCGAGATCTATCGTTTTAGATAGAATATGTTCTATTCTGATGCTATCTCGCTGAATGGCATGTGTGTTTATGACACATGGTCATTTTTTTGGAAGAAAACCCAATTCCCGTACTGGCACTATACCACCAGCGAGTTGGCATCAAAACAGTATTACAGGAGCTATTTTATAGAAAAGTAGCTAATTTTTTCTCGGTCGCACTACCATAGTGTTGCATCTATTATGGTGTGAACCTAAACATAGTAAAACATATATTATGGTGTCACAAACTATATGGTGTCGCATTTACCATGGCACCGCACCTATCATAGTTATAGCATCATTATGGTGCGCAACATCTACCGTGGTGGTCGCACCTACTTAGTGTTGCACTATTATGGGGTCGCACCTACATAGTTTACATCTATTATGGTGTAACTATCATCATCGTGACGCACCTACTATGCTCGCACCTACAATAGTGTTGCATCTATTTGGTGTCGACCTAACATAGTAAAGCATCTATTATGGTGTCACAACTATCATGGTGTCGCATTTACCATGGCGCCGCACTATCATAGTTTAGCATCTATTATGGTGTCGCACATCACCATGTGTTGCACCACCTTAGTGTTGCATCTATTATGGTGTCGCACCTAATAGTGTTGTCTATTTTGGTCGCACCTACCACTCTCGCCCTGCTATAGTAAAGATCCTTATGGTGTCACAACATTATTCTGTCGCATTACCATGGCGCCGCACCTATCATGGTTTAGCATCTATTATGGTGTCGCACATTACCATGGTGTCGCACTACTTAGTGTTGCATCTATTATGGTGTCGCACCTACCATATGTTGCATCTATTTGGTCGCACTACCACGCCCCTGCCTATGTAAAGCATCTTTATGGTGTACACTATTATTTGTCGCATTTACCATGGCACCGCACCTACCTAGTGTTGCTTATTATGGTGTGCACATCTACGTGTGTCGCACCTACCTTAGTGTTCATCTATTGTGGTGTCGCATTCATATGTGTTACATCTATTATGGTGTACATCTATCATAGTGACGCACTACTATGCTCGCACCTACCATAGTGTTGCATCTATTATGGTGTCGCACCTAACATAGTAAGCAATCTATTATGGTGTCACAACTATCATGGTGTCCCATTTACTATGTCACCACCTATCATAGTTTAGCATTTATTATGGTGGCACATCTACCATGGGTTCGCACCTACCTGGTGTGCATCTATATGTGGTCGCACCTACCATAGTGTTGCATCTATTTGGTCGCACCTACCACCCGCCCTGCTATAGTAAAGCATCTTTATGGTGTCACAACTATTATTCTGTCGCATTTACCATGGCACACGCACCTACCATGTGTTGCATTATTATGGTGTTGCACATCTACCGTGGTGTCGCACCTACCTTAGGTTCCATCTATTGTGTGTCGCACCTTCCATAGTGTTACATGTATGGGGTTACATCTATCATAGTGACGCACTACTATGCTCGCACCTACCATAGTGTGCATCTATTATGGGTCGCAACTAACATAGTAAAGCATCTATTATGGTGTCACAACACTATCATGGTGCCATTTACTATGTCACCACCTATCATAGTTTAGCATTTATTATGGTGTCGCACATCTACCATGGTGTCGCACCTACCTTAGTGTTGCATCTATTATGGTTGTCGACCTACCTAGGTTGCATCTATTTTGTCGCACCTACCACTGCCTGCTATCGTAAAGCATCTTTATGGTGTCACAAATATTTGTCGCATATACCTGCGCCGCATGGAAATTGGCCCATTTTAAGATAAGTTATGCTTTTCTTTTGTCAATTGAAAAACCATAGGGGGGCTATATCCTATGTTTTGAGAGCGTACCTCTAGCAACACTTGCGCGAGCGCTCGGTAATCCACAGACATTCTTTTGTCAATATGGCACTGGGCATGTTTTGGAAGAATAACACCGAATTCCCGTATTGGCACTCATGCCACTCAGCGATTGGCATCAGAACTGAAAGTATTCGATATATTTAGATTCGTTATGGAATTTGGGGTCTAATGAAACAACGAATTTGTTCTGTTCTGATGCAATCTGCTGATGCATCTGTGTTGATGACACATGGTCATTTTTTTGGAAGAATAACACCGAATTCCGTATGACACTCATGCCACTCAGCAAGTTGGCATCAGACTGAACGTATTGGTATATTTAGATTCGTTAGGGAATTTGGGTTCTAATGAAACCGAATTTGTTTTGTTCCGATGCCATCTCGCTGAATGGCGTATGTCAATATGGACCTGGTCATTTTTGGAAGAATAACACCGAATTCCCGTATTGGCACTCATGCCACTCAGCGAGTTGGCATCAGAACTGAACGTATTCGGTATATTTAGGTTCGTTAGGGAATTTGGGTTCAAGGAAAGCGAATTTGTTCTGTTCAGATGCCATCTCGCTGAATGGCGTATGTCAATATGGCACCTGGTCATTTTTTTTGGAAGAATAACACCGAATTCCCGTATGGCACTCATGCCACTCAGCGAGTAGCATCAGAACTGAACGTGTTCGGTAGATTTCTATTTGGAATTAAATTTGGTATTTAAGATATCAAATTTGTCAGTTCCGATACCAATTCGCTGAATGGCACAGTGTTTATGGCAAATGGTTATTTTTTTGGTCAGTGGGTTAGGAACGCGCTACATGAAGAGAAGCAAGACAAAGTGGATAATAGCGTGTAAGTGTGTTATGATTCCTCTTTCATTACACCCCATCAAAAAAATCCAATTGTAAAATTAATAAACACAACAATTGCAAAGCGTTTGCAACACAGCGGCTTAAGGTAAGACATTACTTTGGGTTGCCGTGCGTTATACAAATTTTGGAGCGGGGTCATGCGTACGCGCAGGCCTAAAAATTATTTAATGGTCATTGGGCGAAGAATTTCCGAAATTCAAACATTCGCATCATGTTATTTAGCGAGTTGGCATCAGAATTGAACGGTTTAGGCATATTTGATTCAGTGAAAAATAGCTAATTTTTTTTTCTATTTATTAGCCTTTAAATTTTGTAGCAAAGTCAAGCGTACACGCAGGCCTTAAAATTCTAGCAACGCGGCGGAGCCGCGTCCCTGAGCGCGTCAGCGCTTTCTTCCCTCCCTTGAAACCAGCTTCTTACATGCACGGCGGTGCACCCTAGTTATACTATAATTAAAGGAAAATCGACTTTCGTTTCCAAAAACAAAATCTCCGGCCGAAGGCCGGGAGGGGTCCGGGAATTGCACATCCCACTACAACTTTTTGAGGCGCATCTGGGAAAAATACGGAAATTTGCTTGAGCGGACAACTGAGTCCCGGCCAATTGATTTGGGTCCGAGCTGCAGTCCCAGTGTTACGAAATTTTTTTGGGAGCCAGGAGAGAAAAACACTTGCTGGTAGGATTTTAAGTAGGAATGTTTGGCACAACATTGCCAGCGAGTACTTGGCCCTACGGTGAAAATGCAGGTCTGCAGCTTTGGCTAAAAATTGCCAATTTATTCGGCCGTTTGAGTGTACGGACTATAACTCGATGGGGGTTGCTCTGATGGGGGTGCCGTAATGGGATAAATTATAGTGTTTTGAAGCTCTATCTTAGGTGAAAAAAATCTGAAAAATTTCAAATAATTTTCGAGCTAGGCCTAGGATAGGTTTTTCACTTTTTGGGCTCTAACTTTATGATTTGGAGTATCAAAAACCAGGCCAGTTTGTTCTGCGGTTTTTAAATAGCTTTCGAATGATATATAGATACGTTTTCTAGCACCAAAAAAAAAATTTCCGCTAACGGACCCTAGCCGGCGGGTGGAGTCGTTGGTTGTGCGCTAGGCTGTGGGGGGGGGGTGGGATAGTTCAAATCCGCATGAATACGAACCTTTTTTAATTGTTGCAATCAAGTGGCTGGGTGGGGAGATATTTTTAAAAAATTCTAATAATGTTTTAAGCATAAAAAAAAAGTTCATGCAAAATGGGTGATTTTTAGCAAAGTTATGATTTTTTGTTTTTTACAAAATTGCAAAACCATAGGGGGGACCCTATTGTTTTGGTGAAATCCATTTGAATCGACTCTAACTCGCTTGGATAAAATATACACAATGGCTAGTAAGAAAATTGTAGAGCTCATCGAGATCTACGTTTTGATAGATAAATTAATCAAAAACGCATTTAAAAATATTTCATCTTCTGCCAAAATTTGGTAAGGCGGGATTGTGGTAACTGAAAATGCATATCTTCCCCATCATGTCCAATTCTTATCAAATAAAGTATAAAAAAGTGAAAAATAAGGACAATTTATGATATTTATTTGGTTTGTAAATTCACAAAAGTCAAAAAGTTGAATCCCAAAAAGTGAGTCGGTTTTGCATTTTTACGAATAAATTCATAACTTTTTTCAAAACGAGTATTTTCAGTTGTGCTTATTATGAAAAATAGCTAATTTTTTATCTATTTGTTAGCCTTAGCATCATATTTCTATCTCTAATGTGAAAAAAGTTATTTTTCGAAAAGTAGATTTTGGTTCACAATCAATAGGGGGGACCCTATGGAAAATTGCAAATTTTTTTTTATAAAAGTTTTGCATTTTTTGATTTAATCTCAGAAAAAATTTGTGTTTTTCAGTTTTTATGCCTAAAAATCGGGGCTTAACAAATGACCATCACAATGAAACGTCGGACAATCAAAGAATTAATTAAAAATGCCTAAAAGAAATTTTTTTTTATTAAAAGTTATGTTTTCTAAACGACGCCATAATCAATTATGATTCAAATGCTATTTAATCCGAATAACTCATTGATTAATAAATCTTTTCTGTCCTTAAACACTAATACAAAATTATAAAGATGGATTAAAGAATTGACTTTTTTAATGTGTTTTAAGCCTCCATTTAAAAAAATTAAAGAAAAAAAGCTTTCATTTTGACTTTTTCAATTGCTGATGTCTTCCACTCCTTCGGACCAACAGAATTGTGTGGACGGAGGCCCTTTCGTTGGCCACCTTTTTGTGCGGCAGAGTGCCCGAATTGTTCGACTCCTTTCACGGAAAACCGACCTTTACATGGTCCGGTGGATGATGTCAACCAAAATGGCACAAGGTTTTGCTAGGGATGGGGGCTTAGTCAAAAAAAACATGATACAAAAGTGCTTCTCTTAAATGGGGAATCCAATAATTCCGAATGTAATCGGTAGGAAAGTCCTACCAACCAATTTTAAAAAACTCGTGTTTTTTATCTTACGCCGCAATCAAATTGGGTTTTTTTCTTTGTTTTTTTTCTTGCCGTCCGTCCACACACGATTATATTGTTATTGTTGAATTTCCCATAAAAAGAAAACCCTATTGATATAAATCTAAACAGAATGATGCGATACTGATTAATTGTGAAATGAATAGTGAAATTCGGTTTCATTTTTTAAACGAAAAGAACAGACCTAAGAAATGAATTCGTTCATCGTTAATCAGTATGCCATCCATTCAATTCAGTTTCGATTTTAAGTTTCTTTTTTAATGGTTGTTAAAAGATATCGAATACGAATCGGTAGGGACATCTAGCGGTCTGAATCTTACTAAAAAATTTAAAATTACCAGTTTCCTTCAATTTGTTGAATAGAATACGACAAATAATGTTTAGTTTATTGGATTTATAACTTTTATGGTTAACTTAATTTTCAGAAATACAAGGAATGAACAAATGGGGCGAATTGGCTTTTGTGAAATTGACGAACACTCGCTGTGCAACAGGGGTTCAGCATTTGATCGGCGAAGATGTGCAGCAAGAAGTTGCGTCTGCTATGGTTTTCAGGTTTTTAGCAAATTTGAATAATTACAGTGTTAAAATGCAAATGAAATGTTGCTTAGACGGCAGCAAATTTTTCTCGAATTTTTCGACATGCGTTAGACTGGTAGGATCGTAGAATTTTCTTGGTATTTTTTCGTTTATGTTTAGAAAATAAAAATGAATCAAAATGCTCTTTCTGAGTTTGTTTTGCCCTCCAGTTGTTTCAAAAAAAATTTTTTCACCTTTCAGTGGTTTTGATCGACGACTCGGGCGTGGCAAGTCCAATTTGCTGTTCCGTTTCACGCGCAATGAGTTCAACTTGGAAAGCAAGTCCACCCTCGGGGTCGAGTTTGCCACCAGAAGCATCAAGGTTTTTTTTTGACGGAGTTTCCCTTTAACTCGTAAGGTTGTTTTTCGAGAGTTATTTTTAAAACTTTTATATTTTAAAATATTTATGTTGTTTTCTGGTGACATAAATAATGTTTTTTTAAAAAATAATGAAATGATTTTCGTGAATTTTCTCAACCTTTAGCACTTTATATTAAAAATGGAATTTTCCAAAGCTTATGATTAAAAATACAGAATTTTTTAAACAAAAAAAACTAAATACCCAGCTATAAAATAATTCTGGAATTTTTACAAAAATAACAAAAATTCGTATTTTTTTGGTAGAAGGCGGAAGTGTTAAGGGTGCACCCAAAATTTTGCCGACCGGATTCTTGCTGGGACAAATTTGCCAATGAATTTATAGAAAATAACCATAACCCCTTGTTTGACCTTTTTTCAGGAAAGGCTAAAAACTTTGAAGAAATTCACAAAAACTAAAAATTCTGAATAATGAAATTTTAGTGTATTTTTTTTCTGGGTTACTTTTTGCTAAAAAAATGAAAAAAATGTATTCAGTTAATACATAATTACTTTAATAGAAACAGGGCTGTGAGACGAAAAAAACACATTTCTAAGAATTTTCGTTCTATATTTTCCCCAGTATATTGATCATGTTGTATTTTGAATTAGTCGAACCCATCAATATTGGGTTACAGAGTCCAATTTTTTAGTTTTTATGACTTAAAATTTTCAAATTATTTCTACCCACCCCTCCCGTTCATAGGGCAAAGAAGTGATGGAATAGTTCGACGACGATTGGCTCTGGGCATGTGCACCGGTGTCATCAGTGGGTTTGGTTGCCACCGCGTTGGTCTATACGGCATCACATCGGATTTTATTTTTTTATGTTGAGTTGATGGGGGGGGGGGGGGAATTGGGCACCACAAAATTTACCGGGACAAATTTTACCGATGAGAATTTCAATATAATTGTTCAAAAAATCAAACCTTTGTTCGAACCTTGGTTTTTTTTAGAAAAATTCAAAAGATTTGAAGAAATTAACGAAAAATCTTTGAAATAAATTATTCAATACAAAATTTAATGAGTTTTATGAGACTCTAAATTTTTCATTTCCCAAAAATTTTCTACATATAAAAAATTCTGGCCAAAGGAGAAATCCACATTTGCGGCCCGACTCAAAATCTCTCAGAAAATTTCATTTTTTTATGGGAATCAAAATTTTTTTAAACTTTTCTATGCTACAGCAAGGCGCCGATCTAACTTTTCTAACCATTTACGCGTTTTTTAATATTTTTTCGGACAAGCTATAATTTGTTTAAGTTTTTAGAAAATTGCATTGTATATTTTTTAAAATTATTTTACTGGTCACTATTTCTTTAAAATTCATTTAAGAACTGTTTTTTAGATTTTCACCACAAATCAAACGAATGAAATAAGAAAGCAACACCGACATGAAGAGCCATCACAAAGGGCCAACAATGGCACTAATTGACATCCAAGTGAACAATGTAAGAGGGAGGGGGGAAGGAGTGGGTCACTAGGCAAAAATAATCCATTCCATCAAAATTGTTATATTTGTAATTTTAATTTGTTGGGTTTTTGCTCCATGGCATTAGTCCAATTCAGTCTCCGTTCTTTTAATTTTGTCCAGTCAAAAAATTTTTTTGTTCATCAATAATGATGACAAAGAAAAATCTATAAATTTAATACGTTACTAGGATTTTGAAAAAAGATAGGTCATGTTCAACTTTCTAAAAATTTTGTTGCACTTTCCTAGGCTGCCGGTGGGAATGAAAGCCACAACAATTTCGGATTGCGCCATCGAACGGAGAATGTTCCGCCGGGGGTTCGTTTTTTCCATATTTAAGGGCCTGATTTAAGAACCGGAACTGCATTTAAAAGAGAATTTGGCGTCATTGATTTTCATATTATTCCATTTCGAACATAAACGAATTTAGACAAAAGTGGAACAAAATTCATTTAAATAAATAATCCGAGAGGCATAATCAGTAAAAAAAAATTCTACGATTCGAGATTTAAAATGAAAACCCATACTTTTGTTTTTTTCTGAGAACCTTGGGTAAATAACAAAATTTAGAACAAAAACTTCATAACAGCACTTAAATCTCTTGGTTTTCGAATGTGCTGGGTTAAAATAATGCCAAATTTATCACCATGGTCACTAACACACTTTGACTTTAAGATTTTATTGTCCATTTGTTTTTTGTTATTTTAAAGCGTGAAACGGTGTGGGCACGTGATGACTGGTACGAGCAGTTTGGCCATGCACATTGCGAGTAGCAATAGCGGAAGGGACACACGAGGAGAGCGACGGACTGCAACTGCGCGTGACTGTGGTGCACGCATTCGAAGCCAACAAAATTGATCATAATTAAAATTATTGCAAAAAAAAATAATTTTGATAAAAAAATTCAAATTTCCAAAATAAATGATAAAAAAAAGTTAAAATGTACAAATACTAAGCTCTATTAAAAAATGGGTTATTGTTGCTTCTCTTTTAAAAGATGGATCCCAAATTCGAATAGGGGCATAAGTGGGTCAAATTACGCAACATTTTATAAATAAATCCTCTAAAAAAAAATAAACCAAATTTTTGAATGCTTAAATATTATAGTTAGAAAAAATGAACAAAAACAAAATGTTTGCAATGCACAAATATGATCTTTTGAAGAAAAGAAAAACGCAATGGTTGGAGTAAATCGTTATTTGGGGCCAACATCCGGGGTGAAGCCGATGGCTGACTGGTGAGGCTTAGCAACAGGAAAAGCGCATTTTCAATATGAATGCGTACTGACGAGGCCCGTCATATTGTTTGATGTATAAAATATGTCTACGGATTAAAGGGCCGAAAAAAGGTGGTTGATCGGGCAGTAAACCCCTATAGGATTCAGAATCCGGGGGCCTTCCATGAAAACCGAGGAGTCCTGCTGGGTTTTCCCCCAGAGTGGGCATGGGCGTTCAGTTCCACAGGGCCTTCTTAGCTGGAATCCATTGGCTGCGGCAGGGACGGACGGAACATGTCCCGACATGAGCCCGCCAGGTGCCACAGTGATGGGAAGGTCAGCCAGACTGGCAATCTGGTGTGGAAATGACTCTTCTTCCTATTTGGGTTGAAGGTGTGCCTGTTCCTAGCAGCGGGGGTGGTGTTGCCAAGCCCAGTGCGCCTTGCCTTCGGGCTGTGCTGGTACGGTGAAAGAATAACCAGGACGGACCGGCCTGGAGGCGCATGAGTTACCGTAGCGGTGTACACTGAGAGCAGTATACGGACTCAACACCCCGGGTTAAAATCCGCAGTGACGGAACTCATATGTGCTGTGGGCGTTGGCAAAGTGCTCTGTGAAGGGAGTAATTACCCGACACAGAGAGGCCTACACCGGTCTTGCACTTTGACATGGTAGTGCCACACACTTTGAGTTCCATGAGCGGTCCCTTAAAACGCTGCTATGATGGTCACAGGTGATTGGTGTGCCCTCTCACCCGTTGGCCTGGGTCAGAAGGTCAAAAATGTGTAAAGGGCTTGCCTAATGCGTGTTTTTGGCCCTCAAAAAAATGGCCCAACCAATCGGCAGGGAGAGGGGGCACGCCCATTTTTTTTTTGGTGCACATGGTTTTCGCCCATTTTTCCACCACGAACCTCCACGTGGTGTGCACTGGGGATCCAGACGCCATTCGACATGGATTGCTAACCCTTTCAAAGGGAGTGGTTTAAAAAATGGCAACAAATTTAGGGGCGGTATACAAGAGAAATTTAGTGAAATTGAGTGCCATTGACTGAAATTACATGCCAAAGCCTGAAAATAAGTGCTATTATGCAAACTAAAATGCCATAGTCTGAAATTAAGTGCCATAGTCTGCACTTAGGTGCCATTGACTAAAAGAAATGTCATTATAAAAAATTATTTGTCATACTCTAAAAGTAAGTGCCATTGTGAAAATTAAGTGCCAATATCAAAAAATAATTGTCCTTTTTGAAAATAAATTGCCATTGAGTGAAATTAAGTGCCATTTCCCGAAATTAAGTGCCATTGTCCGAAATTAAGTGCCATTGTCTGAAATTAAGTGCCATAGTGAAATATTAAGTGCCATAATTTTTGAATAAGAGAGACAAAAAACAATGTTCTAAATAAGTGCCATTCTGACAATGAGTAACATTTGTGTGAAATTAAGTGCAATGCAATTAGCTGAAAAAGTGCCTTTATTGTAACGAAGTGCCATTAACGGAAATGAAGTGCCATTTAATAAAAATAAGTTTTTAATGAAAAATAAAGTGCCATAGTCTATTAAATGCCATTACGAACCTTTTGCAATTAACTAATATAAATGCATTTGACTGAACTTATGTGCAATATAATAAAATTAAGTGCCATTATAAAATTAAAGTGTCATAGTCGCAAATTTAGTGTTTCATTAAAATTAAATGATATTGACTGGCATTAAGTGCCATTTACTAAAATTAGATGCCATTGTATAAAATGAAGTGCCGTAGCCAGAAATGAAGTACCATTCTTAAAATAAAGGCCATAGTGTGAAATTAAGTGCCATTGACGGAAATTAAATGCAATTTAAAAAAATTAAGAGTGCTGTACTGACGAGGCCCGCTCTTAATTTAGGTTTCAATCCGTGTCTACGGCTTGATGGGCCGAAACACACCTTTTTAGGATGTGAAAAACGCTACGGCAATCCAAGTGGTTCCAAATATTTATTCTTGCGTACCATCAATGCGTATAATAAATAATATTTCAAAGAATATCAAATTAATGTTTCCCTTCCCTTTTTAGATAACTGATCAACATACCACAATGCCGTCAAAACAACAAATCAACCGTGCTGCAAAACGCGTAAAATATGGCTTCAATGCACAAAGTGGAGCCGAAAATGATATTTTCAGTCCAAATGAACTTCCAATCAGCTGCACGCCAATTAGATCTCTGACACTTTCATCACCCCAATCTTGCACTCATAGCAAAAGACCCGGGGGTTCTTCGGGAAAAAGGCCAATTCGAGCCTCATCATCATCATCATCACCAATCTTACAGCTTCAAAACCATTTTACAGAAACTCCAAAAAAGCAGAGAGGAAGACCAAAAAAAAGAAGAGCAGGCCCGGGGCGGGGTCATCAAAGTCGTTCTTCCTCATGCCAAACATCGTCTGTTCCTGTTCTTGACCAAACATCCTTAATGGAAGCTGAAGACAATTTTCTTCCCCGTGGCTCTGATTCTGAATTTGTTGCTATTCCACAAGGGCCAGCATTATCAAGTGAAGGCCGAGTTGCACCAGCTGAACTGTTTGCCGGACGTGCCGAACTTCTCGACTTATGGGCTGACAGTAGCCAGATGTGTTATGATTATGTAATTTATGCATATCTGCGTTACATGTCAACGGAAACACATGACAAACGAATCACAATTCTTGCACCTTTCTACACTGACACGGCTATTCACTACGGAACAGGTGCAATGAATTTGCAACCAATTGACTTTTGCTACAACCATGCCGCAGACTATGACATTTTATTCATCACAGTCTATTTTCCCGGTCACTTTGCGCTTCTTATTTTTGACCGCACCAACAGAGAAGAACCAAAATGTTTGTTTGTTGACCCTTTGCCACCAGAACAGAATACGACGACTGATTTTACTGATCGCTTATACGACATCCGATTTCCTGGATATGACCGAAACCGAATTTTTCTTTTGACTAACATCATCTGCCAATTGACACCAGACCTTCAACAAAATGATTTTGTCATCCAAATCGTTCCAGTCGATGCATTCACAATACAGACTGATGGAGTCAACTGTGGGTTTTTTGTCATTTTGTATGCCGAATCATATCTGAAAAACTCTGGAAGCCTTTTGTTGCCTCTTCTTGACATCAATACCGAGCGTAAAAGAATATTGTGGCAGCTGGCTCAATTATTGTTATCAGATACAGTTACGTATATTCCGCGTAATGAACACGGGCAACAAAATGATGGCCGGATTAGCTATGAATCGGAAAATGTGCATGTTTTACCTCAATTACGTCCACCATCCAGTCGGGCAAGTGTTTCAATCGGTCGCGAGTCTTCAATTAATTCTGTCGCTTCATCTCGGCGTTCTATACGCATTGCCAGTCGAGATTCGAGTAGAGAATCTTCCCTTATAGACATTCGGTCTCCAGCGCTTTCCTTCAACCCATTAACGCGCCGCTGTCACTTACGGCACAAAGGCATACCATGTGCAGACATTCGAGCGGAGCACTATCCGCAATATTATGACTCCGGCAATCTGGGCGACAAAAAATGCGATTTCTGCAAAACTGTGCTTTTTTCAAGTGAAGCATCTTTCAAAAATGGAAAGGTATCTTCAGCCTTTTGCTGTAATTTCGGAAATATTTGCTTGCCAAAAATAAGCGATCCTCCTGCCGAATTGGAAAAACTTTGTGTCGAAAATTCCGCTGAAGCCAAAGAGTTTCGGAAAAACCAAAATGCTTATAACTCACTTTTGGCATTTGCTTCTGTTTCAGTTGGATATAAAGAAAGCTCAATGGGAGGTGATGTGTGTTTCATGTTAAACGGTGAATTTGTACGCCGTATCAGTTCTATTTTTGCCGGACAAATGACGCCAAGTTTTGCACAATTGTTTGTACTTGACCCGGTACAGGCCCTAGACCATCGAAAACAAAATACTCGCTATGGTGGTGAACGCGTCAATTCTGACATTCTCAAAAAATTGGATGGCATACTTCGTCAGCACCACCCATTGGCCAAACAGCTAATGAATTTCCACCAACAATATAGTGCAACACTTGCGCAGGACGGACCAGATGCCGTACATAATTTCCGCCTAACTCTTCTTGAGACAAGAATGGCACCACCTCAAGTCAGAGACACAAATTTACATCCTCGTCAAACCAATCTGCCGACCGAAGGCACTTTGTTCGCAGTTTGGACAGAATCAGACCGCCCACCTGTTGAAAGGGGGATTTGGATTACAACGGAGCAAGGAGAATTACAGAAATTTCCGCCTTACCATCCTTTAACTGACACACTTTGTTATCCATTGATTTTACCTTGCGGTGACGATGGGTATCACAATAATCTGTTCAAAAAGACAACAATGAATGGCAAAGACTATGCAAGAGAAAGTGCTGAAGACGAAGAACGAAACACAGATATTGATGTTGACTCAGAATTTGATAATGAATCCGAAAGCGAAATGGAAAACGAATCTGTGGTCGCAAGCATGGGTTCCTTTGAAAACGATGTTCAAGTGCAAAGAAGTAAAAAAATGTCATTACGAGATTACGTTCGCTACCGTTTAGCAATTCGCGTTGACGAAAAATTTCATTACATTTGGATCGCTGCTGGTGGGCTCAGCCAAAAAATTGTGTTGGATTATGCTGCCAGAATTGATGCCGACGTGGCGAATTATCTTCGTCGTCCAGAGTTTGACCTCCGTGGTACACTACCTGAGAATTTACTTCGTTGGTTTGCACGCAATGCAGGCCTGACTTCACCTGAAGAAATTGGCTCAATTGTTCTTTTCCGTAAAAGTCAACCCGGCACACTTGCCTACTTTCAGAATAAGTACTATGATGCGACTACAATAATGGCTCGCGTCAGAAAACCTGCTCAAGCTTGCTTCATGCTTACTTGGACATGTAACCCACGATGGCCTGAAATTAAACGAAATTTCATGCACCCGGATCAAAAAGTAGTGGACCGTTTTGACATTCTGTGTAGAGTTTACGAAGACAAATTGAGACATATTCATCATCTTTTAGACAAAAAAAAAATTTTGGGCAGTCAAATTGGGTATGGCGAAGGGCGTGAATTCCAGAAGCGAATCGGAGGACCACACTTGCACAGGCTTTTTCAATCTGACATTTTTGCCATTCCTGAGTGCATTGAGAACCTGATTTGGGCACACATTCCCCATGAGCCACCGATTCTTGACCAATCTCCATTGGCAAATTTGGTCCGAAAGGTACGGAGTCTTTACCCAAATATCAATTCCACGACTGTGGAACTCACTGTCAAAAAGCCAATGGACGCTGCTCGAAAGGCTTTCCTAAGCCTTTTAGCAAATTTACAATTCTCCACGATGATAAGCCTGCAGTATATAAACGGCCAGACCCAAAAGATGGAGGTGAGACAATGACAATAAAACGGGGCCGAACCGAAATCAGATATGACAATTCGCGTGTAGTTCCTTACAATCCATTTCTATTGGTACTATATGAAACACACCATAATTTGGAATTTGCTTACGGAAAATCGACCAACATGAAATATCCACTCAAATATCCGCTCAAAGGGCCATCTTACTCCTACGACATTCGGTCTCCAGCGCTTTCCTTCAACCCATTAACGCGCCGCTGTCACTTACGGCACAAAGGCATACCATGTGCAGACATTCGAGCGGAGCACTATCCGCAATATTATGACTCCGGCAATCTGGGCGACAAAAAATGCGATTTCTGCAAAACTGTGCTTTTTTCAAGTGAAGCATCTTTCAAAAATGGAAAGGTATCTTCAGCCTTTTGCTGTAATTTCGGAAATATTTGCTTGCCAAAAATAAGCGATCCTCCTGCCGAATTGGAAAAACTTTGTGTCGAAAATTCCGCTGAAGCCAAAGAGTTTCGGAAAAACCAAAATGCTTATAACTCACTTTTGGCATTTGCTTCTGTTTCAGTTGGATATAAAGAAAGCTCAATGGGAGGTGATGTGTGTTTCATGTTAAACGGTGAATTTGTACGCCGTATCAGTTCTATTTTTGCCGGACAAATGACGCCAAGTTTTGCACAATTGTTTGTACTTGACCCGGTACAGGCCCTAGACCATCGAAAACAAAATACTCGCTATGGTGGTGAACGCGTCAATTCTGACATTCTCAAAAAATTGGATGGCATACTTCGTCAGCACCACCCATTGGCCAAACAGCTAATGAATTTCCACCAACAATATAGTGCAACACTTGCGCAGGACGGACCAGATGCCGTACATAATTTCCGCCTAACTCTTCTTGAGACAAGAATGGCACCACCTCAAGTCAGAGACACAAATTTACATCCTCGTCAAACCAATCTGCCGACCGAAGGCACTTTGTTCGCAGTTTGGACAGAATCAGACCGCCCACCTGTTGAAAGGGGGATTTGGATTACAACGGAGCAAGGAGAATTACAGAAATTTCCGCCTTACCATCCTTTAACTGACACACTTTGTTATCCATTGATTTTACCTTGCGGTGACGATGGGTATCACAATAATCTGTTCAAAAAGACAACAATGAATGGCAAAGACTATGCAAGAGAAAGTGCTGAAGACGAAGAACGAAACACAGATATTGATGTTGACTCAGAATTTGATAATGAATCCGAAAGCGAAATGGAAAACGAATCTGTGGTCGCAAGCATGGGTTCCTTTGAAAACGATGTTCAAGTGCAAAGAAGTAAAAAATGTCATTACGAGATTACGTTCGCTACCGTTTAGCAATTCGCGTTGACGAAAAATTTCATTACATTTGGATCGCTGCTGGTGGGCTCAGCCAAAAAATTGTGTTGGATTATGCTGCCAGAATTGATGCCGACGTGGCGAATTATCTTCGTCGTCCAGAGTTTGACCTCCGTGGTACACTACCTGAGAATTTACTTCGTTGGTTTGCACGCAATGCAGGCCTGACTTCACCTGAAGAAATTGGCTCAATTGTTCTTTTCCGTAAAAGTCAACCCGGCACACTTGCCTACTTTCAGAATAAGTACTATGATGCGACTACAATAATGGCTCGCGTCAGAAAACCTGCTCAAGCTTGCTTCATGCTTACTTGGACATGTAACCCACGATGGCCTGAAATTAAACGAAATTTCATGCACCCGGATCAAAAAGTAGTGGACCGTTTTGACATTCTGTGTAGAGTTTACGAAGACAAATTGAGACATATTCATCATCTTTTAGACAAAAAAAAAATTTTGGGCAGTCAAATTGGGTATGGCGAAGGGCGTGAATTCCAGAAGCGAATCGGAGGACCACACTTGCACAGGCTTTTTCAATCTGACATTTTTGCCATTCCTGAGTGCATTGAGAACCTGATTTGGGCACACATTCCCCATGAGCCACCGATTCTTGACCAATCTCCATTGGCAAATTTGGTCCGAAAGGTACGGAGTCTTTTACCCAAATATCAATTCCACGACTGTGGAACTCACTGTCAAAAAGCCAATGGACGCTGCTCGAAAGGCTTTCCTAAGCCTTTTAGCAAATTTACAATTCTCCACGATGATAAGCCTGCAGTATATAAACGGCCAGACCCAAAAGATGGAGGTGAGACAATGACAATAAAACGGGGCCGAACCGAAATCAGATATGACAATTCGCGTGTAGTTCCTTACAATCCATTTCTATTGGTACTATATGAAACACACCATAATTTGGAATTTGCTTACGGAAAATCGACCAACATGAAATATCCACTCAAATATCCGCTCAAAGGGCCATCTTACTCCTACATTAGAAGTGAAGAAACGAATAAAACGAACATTGACGAGCCTGCGAGTTACGCAAAGGTACTGTACAGATCACCAGTTGAAGCCTTCTCTCGCATCATGTCTTTTAAATATGCATTCTTGTCTCATACTGTGATGGCACTTTCGGTACATCTACCAGGACAACAAAAAATGTATTTAAAACCGGGCCAAGACGCTCAACAAATTGCTCAACAACTTCTGGATGGTCAAATGGAACTCCCCGTGACACCACTTTCTGCATACTGGCAACAATGGCGGAATGATTCTGCTATAAAGAATATTCTTTTTGAAAACATGCCAGAGAAGTATTCTTTTGACAGGTTAAAGAAGACTTGGAAAATAAGGGTAGTTTCCAGAGACCAAAATAAGGTATCCAAACGAAAACAAAAAATTGGCCGCATATATCCCATTCTGCCACGCGCACATGAAAAGTTTGCATTATTCATTCTCACTAAACATTTTCCTGGGGACACAGATCATTTGAAATTGGTTAATGGACATCAATGTAATACTTTTTTGGAAGCGGCACGCCTTCGTGGGCTCATAAAAGATTCGAATGTCTGGATAAGAACACTTGAAGAAGGGGCCAATTATTTGAATCCTGCACAAATGCGTCAATTGTTCGCAAGTATTCTGATTTTTGGTAACACTGAAGACTGCATAATTGATGCCCTGGCGCTTTGGAACAGCTTTGTGACACATATGTACGACACACGTTGCTCCGATGCTGAACGCCCCATTCGCATTGATCGTGCTCTAGCACTTCTTGAACGTCTTTTGGTTGCACAAGGTCGCACTTGCGCTGATTTTGGACTTCCAACACCTATTAATTCAATTTTGAACGACCCGGCTCGCGGAGTCAACGATTTCTTTTTTCCTAACCATCTGGCTGACGAGGAAGTTGATGAAACGGTTGATACGCGCCAGTTTGATTCCACAAGACTGAATGCAGAACAGAATAACTTTTTTCAAACTGTCAGAAATATTACTTCTACTCGACCAAACAGCAATGAGAAACGATTGTATTTTTTGTCTGGCGATGGTGGCACTGGCAAAACATTCCTGCTCAACTACATATTGTATCAATTGCGTAGAATTGGAAAAAAGGTCATTGCTACTGCCTCCACTGGTATGGCTTCCACTCGATTTTACGCAGGTGGCACAACAGTACACTCTGCCTTTCGTCTTGGGATTCAGGTCGAGACAGGAAAAATTCCATCAATCCCACTGGAAAGCTATTTTGGACGACGAATAATTGAAGCTGATGCCATAATTATTGATGAAATTACGATGTTGGAAAAAACTGTGTTGGAAAATGTTGATTTGTTGTGCAAACGGATGACCTCTCGCTTTTCTCACCTTCCTTTCGGAGGAAAAGTTGTCATTCTTTCTGGTGATTGGAAACAATCACTGCCAGTTGTCACGGAAGCATCTGGTACAGAAGCACAAGTTGCTGCTTGCATACAGTCATCACCGCTGTACCAACTTTTTGCAAAGGTAAGGCTTGCACAAAATATGCGTGTCAACGCACGGGACATTGAATTCATCGATTGGTTGAAAAAGGTCGGGACCGGAGTTTTTGGTGACTCTGTGCCAATTCCAAAAAGTTGGATGGTGAATACGCGTGAAGAAATTGTCGCCTCGGTGTTTAATCAAGGGTACACCCTTCCGGCTAAGGAAATGCTGAGTCGCCTAATGTTGGCGACGACAAACCGAATTGTTGATATGAACAATGATGCTATTTTGAGAACATTCAACAATGAATACACAGAATATTACTCGGACGACCGACCGATTATCGAAAACCCAATGGTAATGAATGTGGCGGATCAAGATGTTTCACAACTAAACTTGCTGAACCCAGCTGGAATTCCAGCACATCATCTTCGGCTGAAAATTGGATCAATAATAGTGCTGCTAATAAATCTAAACACGAGCAAAGCACTTTGCAATGGTACCCGATTGATTGTCAAAAAAATGACGGACAATTTGATATATGCGGAAGCAATCACCGGCAGTTCTGCCCCAAGTGGTGTTGAAGTTGCGATACCAAGAGTTGCGACGACTTTCAAGGACAAAAATTCTGATGGCATTCATTTCGAAAGATTCCAGTACCCTGTCAGGGTGGCCTTCACTATGACAGTGACAAAGGCACAAGGTCAGACTTGCGAAAGGCTTGGAATCGATTTTACAGAGGAATCTTTCGCTCATGGCCAAACTTACACAGCGTTTTCCCGAGCTACAAGCTCCAAATCAATATCTGTGTATGCACCAAATAAGCCAGTTGACGCCGAAGGAAATGTGTTGGTTCGAAATATTGTTGCCAAAGGAATTAAATTTGATTGAGGAATATGAATATAGCTTAATGCCATGATTGGGGATTGAATTGCTTTTGTTTTTGGATTATTTGTGAAACCGATAAAGGGTACAATGTGCTTGTCGCGTGTACCTCTTTTAGGTTAAGCAATCTGTATTTAAAAGGATAATTAAGTAATCTTTTGTTTAAATAATTTTAACAGTAATTATATATCCTTGAAAATTTATTGTTTAAGACTTTAATATTCTTTCATTGTTTAGCTTCTTTATTGTATTTGATTATTTATTTACTTTAAAATTTTTATGCCTTTTCTCTATACAAAAAATAAAAAAATAATAAAAAGGGGATCCATGGTTTTCGCTGTTTTTGCCTCCGTGCGCCTTCACGTGGTGGATCCCTGTACCTCTTGCTAATGCAGTGATGCAAAGCAGTTGTCGGAGACACGGAACAAAAAACAGCCATTGATTACGACATAACAACCCAATACAACACTTGCACTGTCTAGCAACGCGGCGGAGCCGCGTCCCTGAGCGCGCAAGCGCTTTCTCCCCTTCCCCAGCATCTTACTGCTCACGCACCCGCTAGTTCTATATACGTTATATAGGTTTCGGGTTTCGTTTCAAAAAAGGAAATCTCCCGGCCGAAGGCCGGGAGCGGTCTGAAAGTTGTGCATTGGTCTTACAACTTTTTGAGGTGCATCCGGGAAAACTATAGAAAAAAATTCTAGGGCGCCAGTTCAGCGCCAGGAACTGAGTTGCGGGTCATTACCGTAGTCCCACTGTTACGAAAATTTTTCTTTGGACCGGGATCAAAAAATTTCCGCCGTGAGGGCCCTAAGTTGGAATGTCCCCGAAAACTTTGCCAGCGAACCCTAAGCGAAATTTTGAAAGCCTCGGCCTGCCTGCTTCGACAATTTTTCAGCACCAGAATGGTGGTTTTCAGCCCCAGCTGAATGCCGGGCTGGGGATTGAGCTGATCAGAATAGTGATCACAGGCACAATGTAGCGATTATGGAGCCCGATTTTTTCAGAAAAAAAAATTTTGAAAATTTTGAAAAATTTTCGAGCTAGGGGGGGTTGCAGGTTTTGCACGTTTGGGGCTGTATGAATTTTTAACGATTTTTTAAAAATAAACGGAGACCACTTTAGTTCACCCGTTTTTGATGGGCTATCATTTAAAAATAATTTTGGAAAAATTTTTATTTTTTCAAAAAATTTTAAGGTAGGCGGGACACTTCAGTCCCGGGCCTGTAACTCGCCAGGGGGTGCCTGGAGTGAAAAGTTTTTTTTACCCATATTTGTAGAGAATTAAACGGGCTATTTAATGGTGTAACATAGGTTCAAAAATTTTCAGAAATTTTCGAGCTAGGCCCCCTAGAAAATTTTCACCTACCTTCAAAGGGGTCAAAAAAATTTCAAAAAATATTTTTCTGGGCCTATTTTAGGCGCTAATCACGAATATCATATTAGTTTTGTGCTAAAAAATTTTTGGGGTTGCTTAAAAAATTTTGAAAAATCGACCATTTTTTTGGTCTCCAAAATTTGGTGAAATATTTAAAAAATCATAACTTAATTATATTTGGATCAATTTGCATAAAATAAAGTGTTTAAAATGCAGAAAAATACCGGCAATTTTATACAATTTATTTGGGATTTATATAATTAATAAGAAAAAAGTTAGGTCCAAATTTTTGTAAATTTTTGATTTTTCAGAAAAAAATTCATAACTTTTTTCAGAATTAAAATTTTGAAAATTTCTTTTTATGATAAAATTGCTAATTTTTAGCTCTATTTTATATAGTTGAGAATATTTTTATATCTCTATTCAAAAAAAAGTTAGGGCCCAAAAACTGCTTTTGGAAATCCGGACCATAGGGGGTACCCTATTGAAATTTTTTTGAAAAATTTTTTACCCAAAAATTTATTTAAAAACACTTTTCTAAGCCTATTTGGGTCGCTGATCACGAATATCTGATCAGATTTTAGTTTTGACTTCGTTAAAGTCTCTGAATCCCTACGTTAATGGGGATTCTGAGCGGGTGGAAGGGGGTGGGGGGCGGGTGTTGGGGGAGGGTAAGGTTCGGATCACCACACTCAAATGGTTTTTTTAATTTTATTTCTATTTTGTTTCTTTTCATTATTTTAATTAAATTCAATTCTTTCTTGTCAAATTTTTTGCAAATTTAAATGTGAAAATTTTTTAATTAGATTTACCGCATTTATAATCATTGGAACACTCTCAGTCCCTAATCATAGGAACACTCTCAGTCCCCTCTAATCATTGGAACACTCTCAGTCCCCTCTAATCATTGGAACACTCTCAGTCCCTAATCATTGGAACACTCTCTGATCATTGGAATACTCTCAGTTCCTAATACACTTTCAGTCCATAATCATTGGAACACTCTCCGTCTCTAATTATTCAAACAGTTTCATTCCCTAATCTTCTCAGTCCCTATCCGTTGGAACACTTTCCGCCCAACTTTTTGATCGGACCTAGGTAGCGAAGCTCGATAAGCGCGAAGCGCTTTGAATACAGTAACACGCATGCACATAGGCGCTAGTTATATACCCTAAAATAAAATCGAGTTTCGTTTCCAAAAACAAAATCTCCCGGCCGAAGGCCGGGAGCTCTTAGGGAATTGCACATCCCCACTACAACTTTTTGCGGGGCATCTGGGAAAAATACGGAAATTTTTGAGCGCGGGCCATTTGAGCGCCAGCGACCAATTTGCGGGTCCGAGCTGCAGTCCCAGTTCTATGAACTTTTTTTGGGGAACCAGCAGAGAAAAACACTTGCTGGTAGGATTTTAAGTAGGAATGTCTGGCACAACTTTGCCAGCGAGTACTTTGCCCTATGGTGAAAATGCAGGTCTGCAGCTTTGGCTAAAAATTCTCAATTTTTTCGGCCAATTTGAGTTTTCGAGCTATAACTCGATGGGGTTTGCTCTGATGCGGTTGCCATAGTGAGCTAAATTAGAGTGTTTTTGAAGCTCAATCATATTATGAAAAAAAATTTGAAAATTTTTGAAAAATTTTCAAGCTAGGCCTAGGCATAGGTTTTTCACTTTTGGGGCACTAACTTTGTGAGTTTTTAAGTTATTAAAAAATCAAAGCCAGTTTTGTTCAGCAGTTTTTTAAGAGCTTTCGAATGATATAAGATACGTTTTTCTAGCACCAAAAAAAAAATTTCCACTAACGGACCCCTAGCCGGCTGGGTGGAGTCGTTGGTCGTGTGATTGGCTGTGGGGGCGGGGCGGGATAGTTCAAATCCGCATGAATACGAATCCTTTTTTAATTGCTTGCAATCAAGTGGCTGGGGTGGGGAGATATTTTTAAAAAATTCTAATAATGTTTCTAAGCATAACAAAAAAAAGTTCATGCAAAATGGGTGATTTTTAGCAAAGTTATGATTTTTTGTTTTTTACCAAATCGCAAAACCATAGGGGGGACCCTATTGTTTTGACAAAATGCAATTTTGAATCGACCATAACTTGCTGGGATGGAATTATACAGCAATGGATTAGGAATGAAAATTGTAGAGCTCATCGAGATCTACCTTTTTAAATAAATTAATTAATTAAAATAACGCATTTAAAGATATTTCATTTTCCGGCCAAAATTTGGTAAGGGGGAATTTAGTTGTAAATGAAAAAATTCGTATCGCCCTTCGTTTTTATTCAATTTAGTTCAACTAAAGTGCATAAAATGCAGAAAAATCGGGAGAATTTTATGATATTTACTTCGTTTGTATATTCACAAAAGACACAAAATTGAAGCCAAAAAAGTGAGTAATTTTTGCATTTATACAAATAAATTCATAACTTTTTTCAGAACGAGTATTTACTAAATTTTATATTATTTAAAAATAGCTAACTTTTTTCTCAATTTATTAGCCTTTAGCAACAAATTTCTAACATTGCCCTGAAAAAAGTTATTTTGCCAATAGTGGTGTTTGGTTCACAACCAAAAGGGGGTACCCTATAGAAAAATTAGAAGGAATTTTTCGTTCAAAAAGTAATTCTATTTAATTAAATAAAATTTAAATTAACATTTTAAAAATAACAAAAGAGAATTCATAGGATTTTAACCATTAAAAGCCAAGTTATGCTTTTTTGTTTTTTGCCAAATTGCAAAACCATAGGGGGGACCCTATTGTTTTGTGAAATCAATTTTTACATCTACCCCAACTCGCTGGGATAAAATTACAGAGCAATTCCTTAGGCATGAAAAATGAATAAATTCATCGAGAACTATTAATAAAGCATTATAAATTTATGAATATAACATTTAAAAAAAAAAACTTTTTTCTGGCCAAAATTTGATCAGGGGAATTTAGTGGTACATGAAAAAATTTGTATCACCCAACATTTTTAATCAATTCACTTAAAATAAAATGAATAAAATGCAGAAAAATCTGCTAAATTTATGATGATTTTTTTTTGTAAATTCATAAAAGCCATAAAGTTGAGGCCCAAAAAGTGAGTTATTTTTACATTTTTTCAAATAAATACATATTTTTTTTTCAAAATGAATATTACCAAATCGTATATTATTGAAAATAACTAATTTTCCTCTATTTATATGCTCTTAAGAACCAATTTCTATCTCTGTGTATAAAAAAATATTAAAATAAAAGCAGGGTTTGGTTCACAACCAATAGGCGGTACCCTTTATAAAAATTGAAAACGAATTTTTGGGCTATAAATAAACTAAATTAATTTTTTAAACTTAATAATTAAAGCAGGACAAAAAAATCCATGCAATTTGGGCGAGATTGAACAGATCAATTTTCTGATCAAGGAGTTGGTTAGTTACTTAGGAATGCTATTCAAGAAAAGAAGCAAGACAAATTAGAAAATAATGTGCAAGCATTTTATCTTTTCTCTCTTCATTTACAACCCATAAAATAAAATTGACTGAAAATTAATATGCACATTAAATGCAGACCATTTGCAACACAGCGGCTTAAGGTAAGACATTACTTTGGGTTGCTGTAGCGTTATACAAATTTTTGGAACGGGGTCATGCGTACGCGCAGGCCCTAAATTGTCTAACAACGCGGCGGAGCCGCGTCCCTAAGCGCGCAATAATTTGCAAAAATTTCGTTAATTTAAAAGCAAAAAATTAAGGAGCTTACTGTTTGATAATTTCATTCTTATTTTTTTAATGGATAGGTTCAAACCAAAATTAAAAATTATTACTTTTTTCCATAGTGATTTTAAATTTTTTGGGTTGCAAATTCTTATAATTAAATTTGAAAAATTTAGCCTTTGTTAATAAAATACCAAACAAAGTTTAAAAATTTTACTTGGCAGCTTTATCAATACAACCAGACAATGAAATCTTTATAAATTTTCATAAAAAGATTCAAAAAGAACCAAAAAGCCAAAGATAAAAAAAACCACTCGGCACTGCCAGCCTTTTCCTGCATCTTTGAAATTTTATCAATAAGCGCCTTCAGGGGAAACGTTGCAAATTTGAGTGTGATTTTTATAAAATTTGGATTTAAAAATGCTAAATTATGGAGATTTTTTCCAAAAAAACCTACCAACACAAGATTAAAAGACATTTTTTCGTTGATTTGGCCTTAAAAACAACTGTAATTTGATTTTAAATGACCTATTTTGAGAAAACTCTGTTGAAAATTCAATAAATTTATAACCAAATGTGTCAAATAGCACCTATCGGAACCACTCGACATCTTTCCACTATTCGCTAAGATTTTCACAAGATAAAAATCAAAAAGAAATATCCGCTTTGTAAAGAGATTTGTCCTCAAAATATAATCTAATTTGAACAAAATATTCATTTTTACAACAAAATTTATTTTTTTAAAAGACTGGGTGAGGTTGGGAAAATTAAAAAAAGACAAAAAAATAACATAAACTCCTTGTGACAAGGGTTGGCGGTTTATAGAAATTCTTGGAAAACGAACCGATCAAACTGTACCCCAAACCGGCCCTTTTAAATGCCAACATTTTTATTTTCAAATTAATAGTGGTTTTTTAACAAACGGCAAATTTTGTAAGCATTGGAGTTCTTTTCAAAATTTTGTTTTTTTTGGTATTGAAATTCGTGTTTACGTAATTCATTTTCCTAAAGCTTAATTTTTAAGAAAAATAAAAAAAATGTTGTATTTGCTGCAGCACGGCGAGACTATTGGCAAAACGGAGGCCACCGACAAATTTTTTGCCATCACCAAATTGTGGCGGAAGGCAAAGGACATGACACTGCGAATGCTCGTCTATTTGGCCATCAAAGAGTTACCCCAAATGTCCAGCGATGTGATCGTTGTAACCAGTAGGTTTTTTTTTTTTGTTTTTACAATTCCGACTTATGCGGCCATGTCAAAAAATTGTTACAAATTTAGGTTGCATTAATACCAAATATCCTATTAATAATAGAGAAAACAGCATTTTTTGGCTCTTTAGTTAATTCATTGGGGTGTTTTTATAATTTAGGATTTTTTTGAAAATCTCTAAGAACGCAATTCTCGGATAAAATTCATGTATTAGCCTCTATTCACTTTTAAAGGACTTTGGGATTAATGCAACCTAAATTTGAAACCAATTTTTTGACTTAACCACAAAAGTCGGGCCGCAAATGTCAGGGCAACTTAAAACACACTATTCTTGCAGTGTTAGGACTCTAACATTTGCTCAAAATTTTGCTAAAAATTTACCGGGAAAAAATTTTGCCGATGAAATTTCCGAAATAATCGTTCAAAAAATCGACCATTTGTTCCACCCTTGGTATTTTTTTAGAAAAATTCAAAAGATTTAAAAAATGTACCAAAAACTCTTTGCAAATAAATTTATTCATAACAAATTTTTCATGAGTTTTATGAGCAGAGCAGAGCGTCCGATCTAACTTTTTCTAACCATTTACGCGTTTTTTTTTTAACTTTTTTTCGGACAAGCTATAATTTGTTTATATTTTTAGAAAAATGCATTGTAATTTTTTAATATAGTTTTAATTGCTTAAGTCAATGTAATTATTATTAAAAAGAATTTTTTGCTCAATTTACTGGTCACTATTTCTTTTAAATTCATTTTAAGAACTGTTTTTTTCAGATTTTTCACCACAAATCAAACAAACACCGACATGAAGAGCCATCACAAAGGGCCAACAATGGCACCAATTGCCATCCAAGTGAACAATGTAAGAGGCGAGGGAGGGGGAGGGAGTGGTCACTAGGCAGAACTCATCCCGGCGTTTTGGTGGGGTGGGGCCTTGGTCAAAAAATTTGAACTCATAGTTTTTTTCTTTGACGTTCATACCGATTAGGTTTGGTATGTTTGAACACCATGACAAGAGGAGCACATTGGTGCCGAATTTGAACGGAATGGAGGCGCCCTATCGATAAATGGTTAAATTTGGTTTTAAAAAAAAAATTTTGCAAAGAGCACACTTACGATAGAAACACCTTGACCATTTATCCTATGGTGCCAAATTCCTTCAAATTCGATACTAATGTGCTCCTCTTGTCATGTAAACCCTTTATATTCGGTTATGTAAACTCAAAATCACAAGGGGTGCATATTGGTACAGAATTTGCAGGGATATGGTCGCCCCATTATAAATAATGAATTTTGATTTCCATAACAAAAAAAAAATTACTTTCAATTCCTTTTAGACTGTCCGGAGGGACATTGACCACCATAACAATTTCGGATTTCGCCATCGAACGGAGAATGTTCCGCCGGTGGTTCGTTTTTTTCAATATTTAAGGGGCCATGATTTGAATAACCTGACTGCACTTAAAAAAAAAATTCCCCGTCATTGGCTTCTATACAATATTCCATAATTTACATACCCGAATTGGGACAGAAAGAGGAATCAAAATTGATTTAGATAAACTATCCGACGACTAGGATATTCAGTAAAAAACTACTATTCAAAAATTTTTTAATAAAAAAAAATATTTTTTTTTCAATATAAGCAAATCTAGGGTAAATATACAAAATTTCCCAATAAAGATTGATTTTCATTAAAAAATCCAACTGTTTTTTAGTAGTTTTCCAAAAAAAATTGAAAAAATTTAATACATTTTTCGAAATTGCTTGCCAATACGCTTATTAACTAGAATTTTCTTAAACTTGTATCAGTAATAAACCGGTTCAAAATCGATGTGAGATATATTTTTTAACAAATTCGGTTATATATTTTTTCCTACACTGTTATCTATGTAAAATATTTATTCTTCTCATTAGGCCCGTTTGAACAGCTGAAGCAACAGAATGCGGAATTGGAGCTGGAGAACAGGCAAATTCGTGAGTCCAAAGTGCGTGTGCAAGTGCGGATGGAGCAGGAGGAGGAGTACATCTCCAACATGTAATCCTTTTCTTAGTTTTTTTAAACCTGTTTTATTAGTTTTTAACCATTTTATTTTTAAAATTTTTCAAGAGGGGTTCGTTCAGTAAATTTACAAAATTACAGTTCTTGATATATTTTTTATAAAAAATCGGCCTTTTTTGCCCTGTTCTATAATTATGTGAGCGAAAAACTTCGCTAATTCTGAGAACATTTGTTTATGACTCAAAATTTAAGGTTGTTGAAGCGCATCCAAAAAATGAATACGGACAAGGAACAGTTGGCACAAAATATGAGCCGGAAGAGGAATTTCTCATCAACGATTTGATGCAAAAATTGACACAGGTTCAGACTTTCCAAAATTTGTTTTTCTAAAAAAGGGCCGGCTACCATCGATATTAACAAAAAATGACAACTACAAAATTTCTCAAGCCCTTCCTCCCTCAATTTTCATATTTCTCATCAGGGTCAAACCCACCTAAATTTGTCAGTTTTTCTGAGAAATTTTTTTTTAAATTTTATGACTAAATTGATCACTTTTATCGATCTATGCAATATACTTTATAATGACCGAGTGTCGTTTTAGTTTACCCTAAAAAAAAATTTAGTGTTGTATATAAAAGTTTAACTTTCTCTGGACTTTACGGATTACTAAATATTATTGCCATTTTAAAACGACCCCATTTTTCTTGCTTCATATTAATTCTATTTTTAATTGGTGATTGGTCATTTTCGGTTTGACATTTACTGTGCTTAAATTTCTGTTTAGGCATTAATTTGATTTTTTTTTAATATTTTTTTTTAAAATTTTCTATTAATTCCATGTTCCATTTAAAGCGTGTGACGGAGTGGGCACGTGACATCAGGTTCGAGCAGTTCGGCCATGTGCACCTGAGCATCTACGGGCGTTGAGCAGGAGCGATGGACAGACGCGGAGAGCGACGGACTGCAACTGAACGTGACGGTGGTGAACGCATTCGGAGCCAAACAGAGCGTGAAGCAGTACAACTTGTACGCCGAAATTTCCCATCGCAAAGCGTGGTTAGTCATTCAGTTTCACAAAATATGGGTACTTAGCGAATAAAAAAAAATTAATTTTAAACATTTTAATGTCTCATCGCGAATTACACTAAATTTTTCTCCCCCTTCCCTTCCCCGAAGTTTTTTTTTTGTCATTTTATTTTATATTATTCCAATTGATTTACAATAGTATTTTTTGCTTCTAGAAATGAAGATCTTCCAATTTATATTAATTTTTTGACATTTGGATGACAATTATAAGAGTTATTGGTGCTCCAATCGAGAATACATTATTTCTTCGATTTGATTTTAATGGAAAACTTTTATTCATAATTTATTAGAAAATATCAAATTTTTGAATTATTTTGCTTATCCAGGGCAAAATTTTGGCGAGAAAATTTCCTAAATAATCGTTCAAAAAAACGACCCTTTGTTCAAACCTTTTGTGAAAAGAATTGTTAAATGACAAAAAAAAATTCAAAAGGGTGAATAATTGCGAAAGAAAATTTTCAGAAAATCAAATTTAATTAAAGTCCGATGCAATCTTATGCTTTGGGGCCCGAAAATCCATTAAAACAAGTCAACAATTCTCCCCTCATCCCTTTTAGTGTCGTCTCGCGTTGGTCCGCTGCGTCTGCATGGGCCATTGTTTTGGTGCCGCCTCATCCTGACTGCCTGTGCTGAGCATCCGTCGCTGTTCCACGCCTGTGTACTGCTTGACGCCGACTGTGCCCAGTGGAGAGCCGAATGTTTCCAATTTTTAAAACCAATATTTTTGATCGTGATATTAAAATTTTTTTTTTTTAATTTCCAAAAATAAAGAAATAAGCGAACGCTTAAAATTTTTTTTTATAGAAATGCGCAATTTTTAAAATAATGAAATTTATACATTAAATGAGATATGATTAAGAAACTTGCAAGAGTTGAGGATAAATGGGCTTTCAATTCCAACCACGGATTAGAAGTACCGTCAGATTTTTAACTTCTATAACGCGATGAACCCCCGACATGGGGAAATACTGTAACTATTTGAAACGTATTAAACCCTAACACAAAAAAATACCATTTTTTAATTCTAAATTTTGTACAAACAACCCATTGATTGAATAAAAGATTTTTAATTCACTTAGAATAAAAACATTACAAAAAATTAGTCCGACCATTTCCGAGCCACCATTCCGATTACAGCTTTTGTTCCTTTCATTCGCAATCTTTACCATCAAATGTTTTACAAACAAAAACTTTTGATATCGATGAATATAATTTAACTGCTATTCCGATTTTAAAATTGTTGTAATTTGTAACCCAAAATATTAATGCTTTTTTTGGTATGAATTTTTTTCCTTTTATTTATTAATTTTTTAAAAATGATTTAAAGCTAAAAAAAGGTTTTTTTTTGGAGTAAACAAACCGGGATGAAGCCAATGGCTGACTGGTGAAGCTTAGCTAAGGAGCCAACATACCGGGATGAAGCCAATGGCTGACTGGTGAGGCTTAGCAATAGGAAAAGCGCATTTTCAATATGAGTGCCGTACTGACGAGGCCCGCTCATATTGCTTGACATGTATAAAACATGTATACGGATTAAAGGGCCGAAACAAAGCGTGGTTGACTCGGGCAGTAAACCCCTATAGGATTCAGAATCCTGGGGGCCTTCCATGAAAACCGAGGAGTCCTGCCTGGGTTTTCCCCCAGAGTGGGCATGGGCGTTCAGTTCCACAGGGCCTTCTTAGCTGGAATCCATTGGCTGCGGCAGGGACGGACGGAACGATGTTCCCGACATGAGCCCGCCAGGTGCCACAGTGATGGGAAGGTCCAGCCAGACTGGCAATCTGGTGTGGAAATGGCTCTTCTTCCTATTTGGGTTGAAGGTGTGCCTGTACCTAGCAGCGGGGGTGGTGTTGCCAAGCCCAGTGCGCCTTGCCTTCGGGCTGTGCTGGTACGGTGAAAGAATAACCAGGACGGACCGGCCTGGAGGCGCATGAGTTACCGTAGCGGTGTACCACTGAGAGCAGTACGGACTCAACACCCCGGGTTAAAATCCGCAGTGACGGAACTCATATGTGCTGTGGGCGTTGGCACAGTGCTTTGTGAAGGGAGTAATTACCCGACACAGAGAGGCCTACACCGGTCTTGCACTTTGACATGGTAGTGCCACACACTTTGAGTTCCATGAGCGGTCCCTTAAAACGCTGCTATGATGGTCACAGGTGATTGGTGTGCCCTCTCACCCGTTGGCCGGGTCAGAAGGTTAAAAATGCGTAAAAGGCTTGCCTTATGCGTGTTTTTGGCCCTCAAAAAATGGCCCAACCAATCGGCAGGGAGAGGGGGCACGCCCAATTTTTTTTTGGTGCACATGGTTTTCGCCCATTTTTCCACCACGAACCTCCACGTGGTGTGCACTGGGGATCCAAACGCCATTCGGCATGGATTGCTAACCCTTTCAAAGGGAGTGGTTTAAAAAATGGCAACAAATTTAGGGGCGGTATAGAAGATAAATTTAGTGAAATTGAGTGCCATTGACTGAAATTACATGTCATAGTCTGAAATTATGTGCTATTATGCAAAATGAAATGCCATAGTCTGAAATTAAGTGCCATCGTATGAAAATAAGTATCATTGTCTGAAATTAGGTGCCATTGACTAAAATAAGTGTAATTATGAAAAATTATTTGTCATACTCTAAAATTAAGTCCCATTGTAAAAAATAAAGTGCCAATATCCTAAATTCTCGTCCTTTTTAAAAATAAAGTGCCACTGACTGAAATTAAGTGCCATTGTCAGAAATTAAGTGCCATTGTCTGAAATAAAGAGCCATGGTGAAATATTAAGTGACATAATTTGTGAATAAGAGCCATTTTGGGGAATTAAGTGCCAACATCGTATGAAAATAAGTATCATTGTCTGAAATTAGGTGCCATTGACTAAAATAAGTGTAATTATGAAAAATTATTTGTCATACTCTAAAATTAAGTCCCATTGTAAAAAATAAAGTGCCAATATCCTAAATTCTCGTCCTTTTTAAAAATAAAGTGCCACTGACTGAAATTAAGTGCCATTGTCAGAAATTAAGTGCCATTGTCTGAAATAAAGAGCCATGGTGAAATATTAAGTGACATAATTTGTGAATAAGAGCCATTTTGGGGAATTAAGTGCCAACATCGTATGAAAATAAGTATCATTGTCTGAAATTAGGTGCCATTGACTAAAATAAGTGTAATTATGAAAAATTATTTGTCATACTCTAAAATTAAGTGCCATTATGAAAAATTAAGTGCCAATATCTTTAAATAATTGCCCTTTTTGAAAATAAAGTGTCATTGACTGAATTTAAGTGCCATTGTGAAAAATTAAGTGCCATTATCTGAAATTAAGTGCTATAGTGAAATATTAAGTGCCATGATTTGAGAATAAGAGATACAAAAAAGCAATTGTCTTAAAAAAGTGCCATCTGACATAATTACCATAGTGTGAAATTAAATGCCATTAGCTGAAAAAAGTGCCTTGATTGTAACGAAGTGCCATTAACTGAAATGAAGTGGCATTTATAAAAATAAAGTTTTATGTAAAATAATGTGCCATAGTCTATTAAATGCCATAACGAACCTTTTGAAATTTACTAATATAAATACAATTGACTGAAATTATGTGTAATATAACAAAATTAAGTGCCATTATAAAAAATTAAGTGTCATAGTCGGAAATTAGAGCCTTTCACTAAAAGTAGGTGCCATTGTATAAAATGAAATGCCGTAGTTAGAAATTAAGTACCATTCTGAAAATAAAGGCCATAGTGTGCAATTAAGTGCTATTGACTGAAATTAAATGCAATTAAAAAAATTAAGAGTGCTGTACTGACGAGGCCCGCTCTTAATTTAGGTTTCAATCCGTGTCTACGGCTTGATGGGCCGAAACACACCTTTTTAGGATGTGAAAAACGCTACGGCAACCCAAGTGGTTCCAAATATTTATTCTTGCGTACCATCAATGCGTATGATAAATAATATTTCAAAGAATATCCAATTAATGTTTCCCTTCCCTTTTTAGATAACTGATCAACAAACCACAATGCCGTCAAAACAACAAATCAACCGTGCTGCAAAACGCGTAAAATACGGCTCCAAAGCACAAAGTGGAGCCGAAAACGTTATTTCCAGTCCAAATGAACTTCCAATAAGCTGCACGCCAATTAGATCTCTGACACTTTCATCACCCCAATCTTGCACTCATAGCAAAAGATCCAGGGTTTTTTCGGGAAAAAGGCCAATTCGAGCCTCATCATCATCATCATCACCAGTCTTACAGCTTCAAAACCATTTTACAGAAACTCCAAAAAGGCAGAGAGGGAGACCCAAAAAAAGAAGAGCAGGTCCGGGGCGGGGTCATCAAAGTCGTTCTTCCTCATGCCAAACATCGTCTATTCCTGCGCTTGACCAAACATCTTTAATGGAAGCCGGAGACAATCTTTTTTTCCGTGAATCTGACTATGGATTTTTTGCTATTCCGCAAGGACCATTGCTACCAAGTGAAGGCCGAGTAGCACCAGGTGAACTTTTTGCCGGACGTGCGGAACTTCAGAACTTGTGGGCTGACAGTAGCCAGATGTGTTATGATTATGTAATTTATGCATATCTGCGTTACGTGTCAACGGAAACACATGATAAACGAATCGCAATTCTTGCACCCTTCTATACTGATACAGCTATTCACTACGGCGTAAATGCAATGAATTTGCAACCAAATGACTTTTGCTACAACCATGCCGCAGATTATGACATTTTATTCATCACAGTTTATTTTCCTGGTCACTTTGCGCTTCTGATTTTTGACCGCACCAATAGAAGTCAACCAAAATGTTTGTTTATCGACCCTTTGCCACCAACTCAAAATATGACTTCAGGTTTTTTTGATCGCTTACACGACACCCGATTTCCTGGCTATGACCAAAACCGAATTCATCTTCTGACAAAGATAATTTGTCAATTGACACCAGGCCTTCACCAAAATGATTTTATCATCCAAATCGTTCCAGTCAATGCATACACACCCCAGACTGATGGTGTCAACTGTGGTTTCTTTGTGATTTTGTACGCCGAGTCATATCTGAAAAATTCTGGCTGCCTTTTCTTGCCTGGTCTTGAAATCAATATCGAGCGTAAAAGAATATTGTGGCATTTGGCTCAATTATTGCTAAGTGATACAGTTACGTACATTCCGCGTAATGAACACTGGCAACAAAATCGCAGCCGTATTGGCAATGACACTGAAGAGGTAGAGTTTTCAAATCCATTGCGTCCTTCATCCAGTCTGGAAAATGTTTCCATAGGCCGCGAGTCGTCAGTTAATTCTGTCTCTTCATCTCGGCGTTTTTTACGCATTTCCAGCCGTGATTCGAGTAGGGATTCTTCTCTTATTGGCACTCAATCGCCAACACTTTTCTTCAACCCAATAACGCGTCGCTGCCATCTTCGGCACAAAGGCATCCCGTGTGCAGATGTTCGAGCTGAACACAATCCAAAATATTATGACTCTGGGAACCTTGGTGACAAAAAATGCGATTTCTGCAAAACATTACTTTTTTCAAGTGAAGTATTGGTGAAAAATGGGAAAATTTCTTCTGCACTTTGTTGTTATTTCGGGAAAATTTGCTTGCCAAATATAAAAGACCCTCCTGCAGAATTGGAAAAACTTTCGACTGAAAATTCTACTGAAGCCAAAGACTTTCGAAAAAACCAAAACGCTTATAATTCCCTTCTGGCATTTGCTTCAGTTTCTGTTGGGTACAAAGAAAACTCTATGGGAGGAGATGTGTGTTTTATGCTGAATGGGGAGTTCGTTCACCGCATCGGTTCATTAGTTTCTGGACAAATGTCACCAAATTTTGCTCAGCTTTTCGTCCTCAACCCCGAACAGGCATTAGAACAACGATTGAATAACACAAGCTATGGTGGTGATCGCGTAAATAAAGACATTCTCAAACGTCTGGATGCAATTCTTCGTAAACATCATCCATTGGCCAGTCAGCTTATGAATTTTCATAACCAATACATGACCACACTTGCGCGACACGGGCACGATGCTGTACGTAATTTTCGTCTCACTTTACTTGAAGCAAGAATGGCTCCAACCCAAGTGCGGGACCCAAATTTGCACGCACGCCAGACAAATTTACCAACAGAAGGCACATTGTTCGCAGTTTGGACAGAATCGGATCGTCCACCGGTTGAAAATGGCATTTGGATCACAACGGATGAGGGAAGATTGAGACAGTTTCCACCATGCCACCCATTGACTGACACTCTTTGTTATCCATTGCTTTTTCCATGTGGCGATGATGGATATCACAAATACCTCACAAAAAAAAGGCAATTGAAACATCATTTTACTGCAGCCACAAATGAAGATGAAGATGCTCATGAATCTGATATGGAAATTGAGGGGGACAATTTGGAATATGACTCCAACACAGACGCAGAAAGCCAATCAGATGTATCAAGCATAAATTCTGACTCAGACAATGCCCAAAACAAAACAAAAAAAATGTCATTGAGAGAATACGTGCGCTATCGAATGGCGATTTCATCCGACCAAACTTACCACCACATATGGAGTGCAGGAGGTGGGCTCAGCCAAAAAATCGTCTTGGATTATGCTGCCAGAATTGATGCGGACGTTGCGGATTATCTCCGCCGACCAGAATTAGATTTGCGCGGCACGTTGCCAGAACATTTACTTCGGTGGTTTGCGCGAAATGCCGGTCTTACTTCGCCTGAAGAAATTGGCTCAATTGTACTCTTTCGAAAATACCAACCAGGCACTCTTGCATATTTTCAAAATAAATATTACGATGCAACAACGATAATGGCGCGTGTTAGAAAACCAGCAAATGCATGCTTTATGCTTACATGGACTTGCAACCCACGGTGGCCAGAAATCAAAAGAAATTTTTTACGGACGGATCAGAAAGTGGTTGACCGTTTTGACATCATGTGCCGTGTTTATGAAGACAAACTTCGTCACATTCATAATCTTTTGAACACCAAAAAAATTCTTGGTGAACAAGTCGGTTACGGCGAAGGACGCGAGTTTCAAAAACGCATTGGGGGTCCTCATTTACACCGGTTATACCAATCAAACATAATGGCAATTCCTGAATGTGTCGAAAATCTTATCTGGTCGCACATTCCGTCAGAGCCAAATGCAAACGATCGGTCGTCATTTGCATGTTTCATAAGGAAAGTGCGGACATTACTGCCAAAATACCAATTTCATGACTGTGGTTCGCATTGCCAAAATGTGCATGGCCGGTGTTCAAAAGGATATCCAAAACCTTTCAGCAAATACACAGTTCTTTTTGATGACAAACCAGCAGTCTATAAAAGATTGAGGCCACAAGATGGAGGTGAGACTTTAACCATTACACGCGGACGCACTAAAATTACATACGACAATTCGCGTGTGGTTCCTTACAACCCGTTTCTTTTGGTGCTCTACGAAACGCATCACAATTTGGAATTCGCTTACGGAAAATCAACAAACATGAAGTATCCGCTCAAATACCCGCTTAAAGGACCATCTTATTCATACATCCAAAGTAAAGAAACAAACAAAACAAATATAGATGAACCCGCCTCTTATGCAAAAGTTCTGTACAGATCACCAGTCGAAGCTTTCAGTCGGATTATGTCATATAAGTACTCATTTCTTTCGCACACAGTCATTGCGATGTCGATCCATCTGCCAGGACAACAAAAAATGTATGTAAGACCTGGACAAAATGCACAGCAGATGGCAGAGCGACTGTTGAACGGTGAAATTGAGCTACCAGAAACGCCACTTAGCGCATATTGGAAACAATGGCGAATTGATCCAGTGATGAAAAACATTCTATTTGAGAACATGCCTGAAAAATATTCATTTGACAAGTCAAAAAAGATATGGAAAATACGTAAAGTTTCAAATGTCCCAATGAAAATAGCTAATCGCAAACCAAAAATCGGACGCATATACCCGGTCTTGCCTCGAGCACACGAAAAATTCGCATTATATATTCTTACAAAGCATTTTCCGGGGGACCCCGAATTTCTAAAAACGGTGGATGGACAAAGATGTGACACATTCTTGGAGGCCGCGCGACAGCGTGGACTCATCAGAGATTCCAATGTCTGGATCAGAACACTTGAAGAAGGCGCCAATTCTTTGAATCCCGCTCAAATGCGACAACTTTTTGCCAGCATTCTAATTTTTGGCAACACAGAAGATTGCATCATTGATGCATTGGCACTATGGAACCAATTCCTGCCACATATGTATGACACACGTTGCAATGAAGCGGAACGTATACGTCGAATCGATTGTGCGCTTGCACTCCTTGAACGTCTTTTGGTCGCCCAAGGACGTACCTGTGCTGATTTCGGACTTCCAACACCGACACACTCTATTGTGAATGACCCAGCTCGTGGTACTAATGATTTCTTTTTTCCAAGTCATCTTGCTGACGAAGAGGTTGACGAAACAATTGTTACACGACAATTTGATTCGGCAAAATTGAATACTGAACAACAATCTTTTTTTCAAACAATAAGAAACGTGGCTACAGCTTCACCAAACAATAGCGAACAGCGTCTGTTCTTTCTTTCAGGGGACGGGGGCACGGGAAAAACATTCCTACTGAACTATCTGTTGTACCAATTACGCAAGTTTGGAAAAAAGGTCATTGCAACAGCTTCAACTGGCATGGCATCAACGCGCTTTTATGCTGGCGGCACCACAGTACACTCGGCGTTTCGCCTTGGAATTCAGATTGAGACAGGAAAAATTCCACAAATTCCCTTGGACAGTTATTTTGGGCGCCGTATTATTGAAGCAGATGTTGTCATAATTGATGAAATAACGATGCTTGAAAAAGTGATTCTTGAAAACGTTGATTTGCTTTGCAGAACAATGGTTCCACGCTATGGTCATCTGCCTTTCGCAGGCAAAGTTATCATTCTCTCTGGCGATTGGAAACAGTCACTGCCGGTTGTCACTGAAGCATTTGGTACCGAAGCTCAGGTTGCCGCATGCATTCAATCTTCGATTTTATACGGAAAATTCTCAAAAATAAGACTTGCACAAAATATGCGCGTCAGTGCCCGTGACATTGAGTTCATTGAATGGCTGAAAAAAGTTGGGACAGGAGCATTTGGTGAGACTGTGCCAATACCCAAAGAATGGGTTGTTAACACGCGTTCTGAAATTGTATCTGCCGTGTTTGACCAAGGCTTTACTTTGCCATCCAATGAAATGCTGAAACGATTGTTGTTGGCAACTACAAATCGCATTGTAGATATGAATAATGACGCAATTTTGAGCACATTCTCCACCGATTACATTGACTATTATTCGGAAGACAAGCCGCTGAATGAGAATCCAATGGCTTTGAATGCAGCTGACCAGGAAGTCTCGCAACTAAATTTATTGAACCCTGCAGGCATTCCAGCACATCACCTTCGGCTGAAAATTGGCTCGATTGTTGTACTTTTGATTAATTTGAATACCAGCAAAGCACTTTGCAACGGAACTCGCCTTATTATTAAAAAAATGACCAGCAATCTCATCAATGCCGAAGCAATTACAGGTGGTTCTTCCCGAGCCGGGATAGAAGTGGCAATTCCGCGAGTTGCAACCACATACAAAGACAAACACCCGGGTGGCATCAGCTTTGAACGTTTCCAGTTCCCGGTAAGAGTAGCTTTCACAATGACTGTAACTAAGGCCCAAGGTCAGACGTGTGAACGACTTGGAATAGACTTCACGGAAGAGTCTTTTGCCCACGGGCAAACTTATACCGCTTTCTCTCGGGCTACAAGCTCAGATTCCATAAGAGTATATGCTCCCAATAAGCCAGTTGATGTTGAAGGAAATGTTTTGGTTCGAAATATTGTTGCTGAAGGGTTGCGATTTGATTGAAAATAAGACTTTGAATTTGAGCGATAATGTCGAATATTTTGGATTGATTTATCACTGTTTTTGGATTAAGTGAGACCGATAAAGGGTGCTATGTGCTTGTCGCGTGCACTTCCTTTTAGGTCACACTTTATGTATATTTTTTTTAATTTCACCTTGATTTTAAAATAAATTATCCGTTTAAAATGTATTTTTTTGACAATTATTTCTGTGCATTTATTATTATAATTTTAATTTTTTTGCTGGCTTTTTAGTTCTGTATATGTAAGCTTTTTTGCCTTTATCTTCTAAAATAAAAAAATAATAAAAAAGGGGATTCAAGGTTTTCACTGTTTTTGCCTCCATGCGCCTTCACGTGGTGGATCCCTGTACGTCTTGCTACTGCAGTGCCGCAGTGCAGATGTCGGAGACATGGAACAAAAAACAGCCAGTGACTACAACATAACAAAACAAGAGATCACTCGCTCTGTCTAGCAACGCGGCGGAGCCGCGTCCCTAAGCGCGCAAGCGCTTTCCCAAAGCCCAGAATCAACTGCTCACGCACCCATCTAGTTCTATATACGTTATATAGGTTTCGGGTTTCGTTTCAAAAAAGGAAATCTCCCGGCCGAAGGCCGGGAGCGGTCTGAAAGTTGTGCATTGGTCTTACAACTTTTTGAGGTGCATCCGGGAAAACTATAGAAAAAAATTCTAGGGCGCCAGTTCAGCGCCAGGAACTGAGTTGCGGGTCATTACCGTAGTCCCACTGTTACGAAAATTTTTCTTTGGACCGGGATCAAAAAATTTCCGCCGTGAGGGCCCTAAGTTGGAATGTCCCCGAAAACTTTGCCAGCGAACCCTAAGCGAAATTTTGAAAGCCTCGGCCTGCCTGCTTCGACAATTTTTCAGCACCAGAATGGTGGTTTTCAGCCCCAGCTGAATGCCGGGCTGGGGATTGAGCTGATCAGAATAGTGATCACAGGCACAATGTAGCGATTATGGAGCCCGATTTTTTCAGAAAAAAAAATTTTGAAAATTTTGAAAAATTTTCGAGCTAGGGGGGGTTGCAGGTTTTGCACGTTTGGGGCTGTATGAATTTTTAACGATTTTTTAAAAATAAACGGAGACCACTTTAGTTCACCCGTTTTTGATGGGCTATCATTTAAAAATAATTTTGGAAAAATTTTTATTTTTTCAAAAAATTTTAAGGTAGGCGGGACACTTCAGTCCCGGGCCTGTAACTCGCCAGGGGGTGCCTGGAGTGAAAAGTTTTTTTTTACCCATATTTGTAGAGAATTAAACGGGCTATTTAATGGTGTAACATAGGTTCAAAAATTTTCAGAAATTTTCGAGCTAGGCCCCCTAGAAAATTTTCACCTACCTTCAAAGGGGTCAAAAAAATTTCAAAAAATATTTTTCTGGGCCTATTTTAGGCGCTAATCACGAATATCATATTAGTTTTGTGCTAAAAAATTTTTGGGGTTGCTTAAAAAATTTTGAAAAATCGACCATTTTTTTGGTCTCCAAAATTTGGTGAAATATTTAAAAAATCATAACTTAATTATATTTGGATCAATTTGCATAAAATAAAGTTAATAAACTGCAGAAAAATACGCCCGATTTTATGCAATTTATTAGGGATTTTAATTATTTAGCAGAAAAAAGTTAGGTTCAAATTTTTGTAAATTTTTGATTTTTCAGAAAAAAATTCATAACTTTTTTCAGAATTAAAATTTTGAAAATTTCTTTTTATGATAAAATTGCTAATTTTTAGCTCTATTTTATATAGTTGAGAATATTTTTATATCTCTATTCAAAAAAAAGTTATGGCGCAAAAACTGCATTTGAAAATCCGGACCATAGGGGGTAACCCTATTGAAAATTTTTTGAAAAACTTTTTACCCAAAAATTTATTAAAAAACACTTTTCTAAGCCTATTTGGGTCGCTGATCACGAATATCTAATCAGATTTTAGTTTTGACTCCGATAAAGTATCTGAATCCATGCGTTTATGTGGATTCTGAGCGGGTGGGGGGGGGGAGGGGAACGGGGGGGGGGAAGGTTCAGATCACCACACTCAAATGGGTTTTTATTCTTTTATTCCTTTTTCTTTTTTCTTTTAATATATCTATTAAAATAAATTTTATTTAAGAAAAACCCAAATTTATTTATTTATTTATGCAAATTAAAACACTAATTAAAAAAACAAAAATAAATTCCTTTAGTTAATAGTGTTTGTAAATTATATACTTATTTTTTTAGATAATTTAAATAAATAAAAAGCGAATTTTTAAATTAAAATGATTTAATTTACTTTTAATTATATAAAAAAAGATCATATTTTTTTATTTCTCTTTTTTTTAATATATTTTTTTAAACTTAAAATCAAAATTAAATTCTGCCAATTTTTAATATACAATTTTAATTAAAAAATCGTTATTATTTTAATGTAACTTAAATGTGCATTTTTTTCTACCCAACAATACAAATAATTTTTATTATTTTCATTTGTTTTATTTTTTTAATATAATTTTTATTAAACACAACACTCTCATAATCATTGGAACACTTTTAATCCCTGAGCATTGGTACACTTCCAGTCCTTAATCTTTGGAACACTTTCAGTCCCTAATCATTGGAACACTCTCAGCCCCTAATCATTGGAACACTCTTAGTCTCTAATCAATTGGAACACTCTCAGTCCCCTAATCATTGGAACACTCTCAGTCCCCTAATCATTGGAACACTCTTAGTCTCTAATCAATTGGAACACTCTCAGTTCCTAATCATTGGAACACTCTTAGTCTCTAATCAATTGGAACACTCTCAGTTCCTAATCATTGGAACACTCTTAGTCTCTAATCAATTGGAACACTCTCAGTTCCTAATCATTGGAACACTCTTCGTCCCTAATCATTGGAACACTCTCAGTTCCTAATCATTGGAACACTCTCAGTTCCTAATCATTGGAACACTCTCAATCCCTAATCATCTCGCAGTTGTACATTTTCCAATCACCGTGAGTCCCGGCCGAAGGCCGGGAGTGCTCTAAAAGTTGTGCATGGGTCTTACAACTTTTTGCCGTGCATCCGGGAAAAATAAGGAAATTTGGCCTAGGCGGCCAGGTGAGTCCCAGGGACTGAGTTGCGGGTCACTTTGGCAGTACCAGTGTTACGAAAATTTTTCTTTGGACCAGGAGGGCTTAGCGCATGCCTGGAGGATGATAAGTTGGGATGTCCCTGACAACTCTGACAGCGAACCCTAAGCCCTACCTCTAACCCCCTGGTCTGCAGAAATTCCTAAAAATTTAAATTTTTTTCGACCCGTTTGAGTGTATCGGCTATAACTTTCTGGCGCTAACTGATATAAGGATGGCGGCCACAGGCGCAATGTGTAAGTTTTGATGCTCGATTTTTTTGAAAAAAAATTTTTCAAAAATTTTCAAAAATTTCCGAGCTAGGGGGGGTTAAAGGTTTTGCACATTTTGGCTTATATGAATTTTTAACGATTTTTTAAAAATAAGCGGAGACCACTTTCAAGCATCCGTTTTTGATGGGATATCGTTTAAAAATAATTTTGGAAAAATTTTTATTTTTTCAAAAAATTTTAAGGTAAGCGGGACACTTCAGTCCCGGGGCTGTAACTCCCCAGGGGGTGCCTGGAGTGAAATGTTTTCTTTACCCAGATTTGTAGAGAATTAAATGGGCTATCGAATGGTGTACAATAGGTTGTAAAATTTTCAGAAATTTTCGAGCTAGGCCCCCTAGAAAATTTTCACCTACCTTCAAATGGGTCAAAAAAATTTCAAAAAATATTTTTCTGGGCCTATTTTAGGCGCTGATCACGAATATCAACTTAGTTTTCTGTTTAAAAAATTTTTGGGGTTGCTTAAAAAATTTTGAAAAATCGACCATTTTTTTGGTCTCCAAAATTTGGTGAAATATTTAAAAAATCATAACTAAATCAAGTGTGGATGAAATTGTATCAAATAAAGTGTTTTAAATGCAGAAAAATACGGCCGATTTTCTGCAATTTATTTGGGAATTCGTTTACGAAAAAGAAAAAAGTTAGGTCTAAATTTTTGAAAATTTTTGAATTTTCAGAAAAAAATACATAACTATTTTCAGAATTGAAATTTCCAAAATTTCTTTTCATAGAAAAATTACTAATTTTTAGCTCTTCTGAATTGCCCTTTAGCCCACTTTCTATCTATTTCTTAAAAAAAGTTATGGCGCAAAAACTGCATTTGAAAATCCGGACCATAGGGGGTAACCCTATTGAAAATTTTTTGAAAAATTTTTTACTCCAAAATTTGTTTAAAAACACTTTTCTAAGCCTATTTGGCTCGCTGATCACGAATATCAAATCAGATTTTAGTTTGGACTCTGTAAAAGTCTCTGAATCCCTACGTTAATGGGGATTCTGGGGTGGGGCAGGGGGGGGGGGAAGGGGGGGGAGGGGGAGGGGGGGGGAAGGTTCAGATCTCCACACTCAAATGTTTTATTATTATTTATTTGCTTTGATTCATTTAAGATATTATTATATTTATAATAAATTAAAATATAAACAATTCTCTTTAAAATTTATTTAATGAAAATTATCAGGTGAGCTTTTAAATAAATTTATAATTATCAACAAACCAATTTTTGAAGTAAATTTTAATACAAATTAATGTTAATAATTATTTAAATTAAAATAGTGCGTTCCTTTTATTAATTTTAATGCCTTCAAATTAATATTTATTCATTACTTCTGAATAAAATTTATGTGTCTTTTATCTTTTTCTAACACTTTAAGTCCCTAATCATTGAAACACTCTCCGACCCTAATCATTGGAACACTCTCTGTCCCTGATCATTGTAACACTTTGGACCCTATTGATCGGACCTAGGTAGCGAAGCTCGATAAGCGCGAAGCGCTTTGAATACAGTAACACGCATGTACATAGGCGCTAGTTACACCCTTACACCCGTTGCCCCAAAACTGCTGCTGTCTAATGGAAAAGCAGGAACATTATTATAAACCCTCGCGCATTTGTCCTGACAAGAGGAGGGGAGACGACCAGCAACAGATAACCAAGAAACAACAAAAAACTTACCACTGCCTAACAATTGGCGCAAACCAATGAAAAATTGCCAAAAAAAAAACGACCATCGCTAACGCTCACGCAATTCGGCTGAGGGAGCAAAATACAGCGCAAAAAAGAACAGCACAAAGCGACAGTGTAATGGAAAAGCCGTAAAAACCAACAAACAACTGCACCAAAATTTGTTACTTCGGCTTGGAAGTTAACTAGTAGAAAATGGCAGACCAAAGGTTTCAATGAAATTAAAACAAAAAATCATATATTCATTCATTTTTCCGTTTTCGTTCATCACCAAACAAAATTTTTTTTTACTCCATGTCTATATATTTTACTTTTTTATTAAAGTGTGTTATCTTATTTTCTTCATTTATAATCGTCCAATTTCTTGAATGGCAGATTGTGAGAAGGGAACTGATCGAGAAAAGGTTTCAAGATTTCTTTCTAGCCCAGGGTGTTTTTTTGAGGAAAAAACTTAAAATGGCTCGTCTTGGCTAACTCATACCATTCGTATATAAATAACTTTACAATTTCAGTTTGACAGTGTCATCGGCGTGGTCCTCTCTTGCTCTGCCGAAGAGGTCGAATTCCTCGTTTATGGACTTGGAGAGCGGAAGTTCACAAACTTTGCAAAAATTACTCGTTCAAGGTTTGTTTGTTCTTTCACTGAAAATGGATTTGGGATACAGCGGGTACATTATATTTGTGGATTGCAATTGCAATTCAATATTTTTTGGGCAATCTGATGAAGAAACAAAATTAATCTTCTAACCTCAGGTTCCCAATCTATTGCCAACCAGGCGGTTGGTTCTGTCTGCTCTTCGCAAAGGAGTATAACGTCGCCGACCGTTTGCGTTCGCCTGTGGTCCTTGTACCAGTGAGGGTGGTCGATCACAGATCGTTTGTCAAAACGCGCAAATTATTGTCCAACGAAACAGTACTGGTTCGTCCCATTTTTATTTTGTATTGTACTTTTTTTTTTGTTAGTTTATGACAAAAAGCCAACTTGAAATTTCTTTTCGCGGGGTTTGAGGTCACTCACTGATCACGAATAAAAAAAAAAGAACCAAAAGGACTCCCCTTGATTTCAAAACAGACCGCTGTCTGGATAGCGTTCCAAGATTTAGCTTTGGGTTGAGTTTGGGATGGCCTTTTTTCCTGAGAGCCCAACCACACCTTTTCCATAGTTTTTTTTGTCTTGAATGTCGAGAACTGTTGGTGGCAGTTATGCCATTTGAGACTATTCACAGCATCATGCAATTTGTTTTTAGTTTTTTGCACGTGCTTCATTAGTCGACTCCGACTCAATCAGCTACGATTGCCAGTTTTGTCATCTGAAACCCCGTCGTGTGGTCCCTTTTCCTTCCGACCAGCTGGAACAAACAGTGACAGCAGCAGCGGCGGAAGCACCCAAAGCGGCGGCAGCAACCAAAGCGGCGGAAGCAACCAAAGCGGCGGAAGCAACCAAAGCGGCGGAAGCACCCAAAGCGGCGGCAGCAACCAAAGCGGCGGAAGCAACCAAAGCGGCGGAAGCAACCAAAGCGGCGGAAGCAACCAAAGCGGCGGAAGCACCCAAAGCGGCGGCAGCAACCAAAGCGGCGGAAGCACCCAAAGCGGCGGAAGAAACCAAAGCAGGGCAGCAACCAAAGCGGCGGCAGCAACCAAAGCAGCGGCAGCAACCAAAGCGGCGGCAGCAACCAAAGCGGCGGCAGCAACCAAAGCGGCGGCAGCAACCAAAGCGGCGGAAGCACCCAAAGCGGCGGAAGAAACCAAAGCAGCGGCAGCAACCAAAGCGGCGGAAGCATCGACAAAAAAAATCCAAGACACACAGGTGGCGATAGCTTTGAAATTGATTTTCTTTAAAAAATGAGAAAGGATGTTAAGTAATCTATTGAGAAATTCAGAAAGAAAGGGACAAATTTTTCCAAATTGTGTATTTTATGGATTTGAAAATATAAAGTTCCTTTGACATTTGTGCTCATTTTACGCTTATCATGCAGGTGGTGTTGACCGAGGCCTGTGGCGCCATGAAACGGCGATGCGATGAAAATTATGGTCCTAGTGAGAATTTCAAACACGGTGGAAGTGGAGCAGAAGGGAGCGGAGGTGCCTATCCGACGTTTAAGCGTGGAAAATATGGTAGAGGAAATTTAAAATATTGAGATTGTTAAGTCATTTGATAAGCCATTTTACGGGTTTCTCCTATTTTATCTAAAATTCCTTAGGAGATTTCAATTTACAGAAAGTTGGTTAATTATTGGTGTCTCGTTACTGTTTAAAAGAGAACCCCTTTCAGGTAACTAATTCTTAGTAAATAGTTTTTCTTGAAAGTAAAAAAATTATTTCACAGGAAAGACGATTGAGGAGTGAGCGGAAGCGGAAGAAATGTTGACACATATCAGAAAACCACATACGGATAGTAAAAAGCAGCAAACGTTTATCATCCTCTGCTATTATTGTTTTATTCTTCGATGTTTTTAATCGTTTCTTTTGTTTTGTTGTAAATGATGGAAAATGAAGTAGTAAAGAAATAAAATTTCTTTCTTAGTTTCGGGATTGTTAGGCTTAGGCCTAACTTAAGCTCGCTTTTGTATAGGCTTATTTTTCATTTTGCTTCTTCTTCATTTTATGGTCCGAAACAATATTACCTAATGCCTTTTTATGAGTCTGACAAAGTTTTATGATGAATTGATTGATTATAAATAACGACATCTAGCAACCCTAAATCTTTTTATTCCTCAAAAACAAACAGTGTGCGTGCCCTATTCTCCAGTGAAACTTTTGCTGCTGATGTTCAAAGTTCAGTGAGAATTTTTTGTCACGAAATTATTTCATTCTTTCGTCTCTCAGTTTCGATGTTTCCGTTCCTTTTCCTCTCCATGACTAAATATGTACTACTGTAAACTGCCAAAAAAAATTTAATTATTAAAATAAATATTTGCTTTTACCTTTATAATTAAGTTCTCGGTTTTGACTCGAGAACTTTTGTCTCGAGTAGTGTACTATTCTTTATATGTTCTATCTTGAATTTCCTGGTGCCCAAATTGATCTGATCGAGTTGGTCAAGTTATCTTTATCTTTATTGATCAGCATCAAAAGTTTGGTAAAATTAATTTTTTCAAAATCCAAATCTGTGCAAAATGCACCTGGAAGAAGATAATTCCACCGAGGAATGGATCTGTTAAATAAGGATTGGGCGGTGATTGAATTTTTGAAGGCACTTTAATGATCAAAAATTTGTGTATGAGATGAACGATAACTAAATCCGACAAAATGGGAAGGACAGGGCTGTCAGACCTATGACTACTTAAAAAGAGAGTCAAAAAAGAATCGAGACAAAAATAAGTTGAATGTCATTCGTAACAATAAAGAATCGAAACCAAAAATAAAGTGTGCGAGAGTGAATCGGTCTTGGTGGTCGTTCGATTCGCTTGGTTCAGTGAATTCCCAGCAGAAAAATGAGTCAGTTCGTGGTACCATATCCTTTCCTGTTTCCTTTTTTAAACCTACTACAGTAAGACACCCGCTCTGCTATTGAGCCATTGAGCCCTGATGCAGTGATCAACAAAGCGAATTTGGCAACTCCGACACCCGGAACTTACCCTCCCCTCCGGGCCCTCTCCCCCATCACCTATTTGTTAGTATTTCATAACCCAACGGTTCACAACCTATTTTGATTTATGGTGGATAATGAACGAATAATGGGAGGAGGGGGGGGGGGGGGGGGGGGAAGCGTCGGATGGGTGCTCCTCCATTGCCCCCCCCCCCCGTCTTTGCATCTGTCGCCCTTCCGCCATTTGCCCCCCCCCCGCCCAAAATGTTTCACAACATCACTTAACATAACCAAACGGATTGCATTCACACATCTACCGGATGGTTGTTTATGCCTTTGTGATTGGCCTTCCTTTCTTTCTGTTTTTGTTTATGAACCGGGCCGACAGTTCGCAAATCAAAAATCTGTGCCAAACAAAGAAAATGGGTATAAAAGCGATTGGGAAGGGTGCTACGCACAACAAACAAATAATCCCATTCCTTACCGATACCGAGTAACTTTGTATTCAATTCCTTTCCAAACCACGCAACGAAATGGACGAACAGAAGCCTGCTCAGACATCGTTCTCCCTCTGGTGGGTTTTGTTGCTGATTTGTGAGTGATTCGAATAGACGGTGCCCCAAATTTAGGATGAACCAGAACAGGGACAAATTCTATAAGCAGGGGATGACCGAAGCGGACGTGGCAAAAGCTGCAGGTGGAACAAAATTACTTAATAACGAAGTAAAAGTGATTCACGGCATTTAGGCGAGGAATGGCGTCAAATGTCCGACTCGGAAAAGGCCAAGTGGGGAAAGGATAAGTCGGAGGAGGACAAAGAACGCTTTGCTCACGGTAAGAAAAGGAGGGCGGAGAGGGAGGCCGGCGACAGATAAGTCGAATTTCAGAGATGGCCGAACAGCGCGGGCAGGAAGAAGAGGACGGGAAAGATGAGGAAGAATAAATCCCAGAAAGTATGACGGACGGACACAATCACTCCGATTCTCACACTAAGTCATTTTAGATTGTCAATCCATTGGCATTTTAAGCCTTTGTTTCTTATATTGTAGAAGCATTTGCCAATAAACAATTAAACATTTTCAGTTTAAATGAATAAAAAATATTTTATTTCCAAATTATAACGCTTTGCAGCTTCAATTGAAGTAAAATAGAGCCCTATTATTGCCCTGAATTAGAGCCATATCGTTGGGAAAAGCCTCAATGATTTCTATTTGGAAACTACCAGTTGAATATCAGGCTAACAATTAAGTTTGAAAGATTTTCATATTTAGTGCTTTTTACCAATTAGCGTACACTAAACAAATTTAGCAAATTAAAAAAAATGACAATATTAATGAGAAATAAAATATTTATTGCAAAATCTAAGCTCAGTTCCGTAATTATAAAAGTCAAATTGGCATATTCCGCAGTTAGGTATGATATTTTGTCCAAATGGTGATACAGTGTTATAATTTCAATCGAAAACTAGGAAAAAATTAATAATTTGGTAATACTAAGGTTTGTCCCCCCCCTTTTTTGAAAAAAAAAAATTATTTTTTTAAGTCGTGAAAAACAGCGTTCTAGGGGTTTTCGGGGTCGCTGATCACGAATATGACACTCATTTTGACCAATTTCGAATCCCGAACACGAATTCGAACAAAGTCAAAATAACATATTTTTTTCAAATTTAACATTTATTGCCCAAAATCGATTCAAATGCACGGAATGGCCATTGTTCCCAACTTGCCCCAGGGATATCAGCATCATACTGTAAACCATAATGAAAACTTCCTCAATCCCGATGACCCCAATGTACACACTCAAAACATAGAGGGCTTGTGGTCCACTTACAAGCGCAAATTCCGCCCCAAGCTGGCAATGTCTCTGGCACTTATAATACATATTTTGCCGAATTCCTCTGGCGCAAACGATTTGGTGATGATGCATTTTATAATTTATGGAACCATATTCGTCACATCTACCCATGCGAATAATTTTATAGTTTATTTTACTGCTTTGTTTGTGTGTATCATCTATTATATTAATCGGCAATAAGCCCCGCCCACCGTTCAACTCAAAAAATTTTCGACACGATTTCCTTCTTTCTTTCTTTTTCTCTCTCGCTTGCCAGTTTTCTCTCCCCTCTTCGGTATTTGTTTTTGTTTACCGATTTTTTCGCAACCTTTTTTGTTTATTAATGCAAAAAGAAGAATTGATGTCAATGTAAGGAATGAGCGATATTCGGCGGATTTTCCTTTTTTATTATTTTTTTTTAATTTAAGGTTTAGAATTTATTTTGTCCGTGACTACAAACAAAATCATTAAAAAATGATATTCGAAAAAATATCGGTTCTAATACACTTTATGAGTCTAATCGGTTTTTATGTGTCCAATCAATTGCAACCTTGGTTTCATGGGTCATAAATTTATTCTTGATTAATTAATTATTAAAAAACGACAATTCCCGTTTTCTCTCCTTAAATTTTCAAAAGACACAGCAAAATTTAAATTTTTATTAACTTAATGACTAGGGCAGTGATTTTTAGTGATGAAAAATCTTAAAATAAATAAATACATAAACAGTTGTAAAAAATGCCAAAATAGTGACAAAATAGTGAGAAAAAGTTCAAAATAGTGACGGAATAGTGAAATTTTTTGCCAATTTATCAAAAAGAAAAAAAATTATTCCAATCATTGGTTGCAATTACAAATGAGGTGCGTTCAAAATTCTCGGGCAAAAATTCTTAGCAAATATCTTAATAAAAATTTTTGTTTTAAAAAAAGTTTATTTGACAAATTTTGGGCCAAAATTTTTTGGTTTTACAAAAGTCGTTTCTTAGAGGTTTATTTTTTAAAAAATTTTTCGGCCAATCCTTAGGGGTGCATTTTCCTTTTTCTAACCCCAAAATCCTAAAATAGTGAGTAAAATAGTGACGGAGTGCCAAAATAGTTAGCTAACTATTTAGTGACAAAAACGCCAAAATAGTGATTTTTAGTGACGAATGTTGGCGTTCAAACGAAGGATTTTCGCGCTAAAAATGGGTTTTTCGTGCGTTTCTCAACGATACAAAGCTGCAGAAAAAATAGATAAATCACTAAAAGTCACTGCCCTATTGATTTGTTGTAAATACAGTTGCCTTTTCTACATAAGAGAGAAATCTATCTAGAAATTGTAATAGCTTAGATAAATTAATAAATTAATAAGAATTACTCATAACTTGGTTATTGTTTGGTCAAGAAACTAATTTTATAAAAAAAAATATTTGAGGTTTTAAATTTTCTTCGCGCTTTATCAACTTATAATCAGTGTTTTTTTTTTGAATTTAAGCTCTCCATTTGAGGATGGACCAGGAGGTGCCCTGACATTTGCTGCACGACTTTTGCGGCTATGTCAAAAAATGGTTTCAAATTTATATTGCATTAATCCCAAAGTCCTTAAAAGCTTTAATAGAGGCTAATACATGGATTTTGTCCGAGAATTGCCTTCTTAGAGTTTCAAAAAAAATCCTAAACACCCCAATGAATTATCTAAAGAGCCAAAAATGCTGTTTTCTCTATTATTAATCCTTACAGACATTTGGGATTAATGCAACCTAAATTAGGAACCAATTTTGGACATAGCCGCAAAAGTTGGGCCGCAAATGTCGGGTCGGGACACGGACCAGGATTGTCAAATGAAAAATTCAAACGCCTCATTTGGCTGGCAAAAAAGTCTCATTTCAACCTCATTTTAGAAAATAATATTCAAAAAACGAAAAAAACAGTAAAAGGGGCCCGGTGGTGCCGACAAGCGCCACCGGGAAAAATTTTGAAAAATCGGGTTAATTTTGGTGATTTGCACCGAAACCGATTTATGTGAGTTTTTGAGAAAACATAAGGCGAAAAGGGGTCCGATGGTGCCTATAGGCGCCACCGGGAAATTTTTTTAAATTTGGGTCTAATTTGCTAAAGGATTGGGTCTAAAAATGGCCATTTTTGAGGGTTTTTATCAAAATATCCCGAAAATTATCAAATCATCATCAAATTTCTAAAAAAGCCACAAAAATCATCTATTAACTTAAAAAAAATCATCATTGACCTTTTTAATCCTGTTCAATTAAACTTAGTAGATTGATAGAGAAAAAAAAAGAGACAAAGATAGAGAGGAGAGAGAAATAACATTGAGGCAGAAGAAAGGGCAAGAAAGGGAGAAAGGTAAAGTGCGAGAGAGAACAATGAAGAAAACGAGAAAGATAGAAATAAAGAAAACAGACAGTAAGGGAGAAAGAAGAGAATGAGAGAACGAGAAAGGAAGAGAGAAAGGCATAGTGTGAGAGTGAGAGGAGAAAGAGTGAAAGTAAAAGGGAGAGAGGAAGAAAGTTTAGAGAGAAAATCAAAGAGAAAAAAAAGATAATATGAGAAAAATTCAAAAGATGCAAGTTTTTTATCAAAAAAACCCCACCTACCTAATTTGTTAAAAGAAGAAGAGAGAAGTTTCGAACAGTAATCGTTTTGCAAATTTATTTACAAATAAAGTAGGGTCGCCACCCTGACCCCGCCCCGACCCCGACACATCCAGCCCGACAAACCCCGACCTCGACCCTCAACCCCGACTTGGGGGCGCGCCTTAACTATTGTAAAATAGAATAAAAATCAAAATACACCCCCTAAGAACCGACCAAAAATTGTCAATAAGTGAAAATTTTTGCCAAAAAAATTGTCAGAAATTTATTTTGTTAGTTAGTCAGTGCAACAAGTTAAAGGAAAGTCATCAAAATTTTCCAAAAAAATGATTCTTTTTAATGCTAAAATTTTTAAAAAATTTTCCAAGGCGCCTATCTGCATCGCCGTGGGCCCTCTTAATTTCAAAAAATTTAAAAAAATATATGCAAGGCAAAAAATTTCACGGAGAAAAACAAAAATAAAATAAGTTAGCTAAATTTGGTGCTTTGACAGTCAATTCCCCTAATATTTTTGGGGGAGGGAATGTACGGCGGTTCCTGTCTGCACCGTCAGACATTCAAAACTTTCGAAACATAAAAAAATAGAATTTTACTTTTATCGGAAATACGGTATCTCCTAATACTATTTTTGTCCTTTATTTCACCAGTGACAAAAAATTTCATTGAATTTTATAATTTAGCAATTCCATGGCAAGTCAAATTCCGTAGTTGAACGATTGAGACAATGTTGGATACGGGCCATTTTGCGGATGCGAAGTTTTTAGTTGGCCATGGGGCAAAAAAGAGGCAAATTTAAAAACATTATTTTTTTATATTAAAATAAAATTAATTTTCTTTTTTCCCTCTCTTTTAAGTCTTTGCCAGCTCACAAATGATTTTGATGCTTGCATCCGATGTTTTTGAAGCAATGTTTCGTTACGACTCAAACGGTGAGAAATGGGACGACAGAAGGGACGGAGCATTCTCCCCCCCCCCCTGAAAAACTAAGAAAATCTAATGAATTTGAAATATTATTTGACACTCAATTGCGTTTTGCGGGGTTGTTTAAGCCGGACCGGTACACTAGGCGCCACTAACTGGGCACCACGTGGGCGCCTGGGTGGACCCCCTTTCCCTGCAATTATCTTTTAAAAAGGAATCGGAAAGCTAAACGATTAGTGCTTTTCGTTTTATTGACTTCCGAACATATAATTAACCAAAATCAAGTTACATTAACTGATGTCGTCAATCAATAAGTTTTTTGGGGTTTTTAATAGGGCTTTTGAGTTGGTGCCCAGCTGGTGGCCCCAGGTAACCCCCCCCCCTTTAAGCATACTTCTTTGGGCGGAGCAGGACAAAACCCCGCCGGAAACGCCGCCGGCCGAAACTTCGCCGAGACATAACTCCGCCGGAAAAAAAATCGCCCATTTTTCAGAAAAACTTCAAGACGGTTTTTAAGAAAATTTCCGAAAAATATCTAGAATTTTCAGAAAATTTATAAAACCCTTTGGAGTTTTTCTGAAAAATTTTATGGGTTTTTGCGATTTTTTTTCCGGCGGAGTTATGTCTCGGCGGAGTTTTGGCCGCGGAGTTTCCGCGGCGGGGTTTTGGGGTGCACCGTTCTTTGGCCCCCTTCAAAATCTTCCCCTTTTGGTCCCTTGTCTTTTTTTTCCAAAATTTCTCCTTTTTTCCAATACAATCATTGTACATTGATCAGATCACTTTTTCAAGGCGGTTCAATACCTCAATACAATAAAAACACAAGCTTAAATTTGGAAATTTCAAAATTTTCAGGGTTTGGAGTTTTCCTATATAATCATTTTAATTTTTGGGCCCCAAATTTTGTGATCCTTCCGAACTCCCAATCGAATGCCAAATTATGAGAAAATATTAAAATGTCAAAAAAAATCTAATGATTCCTTTGCAATTGTTTTTTTTTTGATTTTTTTGTTTACTCAGTCTCTGCTGTGATGGGCACTGTTGTTGTGCCGGATATTGATGCGGATGTGTTCAAAACAATGCTCACTTTATTTACACGGACGACATAAGCGGATGAACGGACAAATGCCATGGCATTGCTCAGCGGTTGCAAAATTTAATAATTTAATTAAAAAATATAAATAAATATTTTAGCCGACAAATACAATCTCCCCATCGCTGGTCAAGGCATGCTCTGAATTCAATTGACCAACTCAACAATGTTTTCGTTGCTTATTCACAAGCCCATTTCTAGGAAAAGTGTCGTGATTTATTTATTATTAAATTTAATTTATTTTTTTATTATTTTTATTTTTTTTTTTTGGGATTTTGCTCGTCGATGTTTGGTTCATATTATTCGAATGCCGACACTTTGTTTCAATCGGAAGGCTTTTTGGAAATTGATCAGAGTATGCTCTGCGATATTCTGCACAGCGATCAATTGGAAATCAGTGGATTGCGAATTTGGGAGCGTAAAAAATCAATAAAATGAGAAATTTAATTTGTTAAACTTTAAGAAATTAATTTTTATGTTTTTTTGGAGATTTGGGTTCAGACTTTATTTTCATGGTTTCTTTTTTCATTTACCAATGAGTTACAACAGAAATTTACTGGTTTTACCTCCTCTATCAGGCCTCGCAAATTGATTATTTTAATGAATCCTTGACTGTTTTCCACACTGTTACCCTTTATTAATAAAAACCCCCTGGAATTACTAGGCATTTTTTAATGTAATCTTATTTTTGTTTTATTATTATGTTAGCACTCCGATGGGCTGACGCAAATGCCGTAAAAATGGCACCGAATGTTCCGCGATGAGTCGTCGTGCCGTGCTTGGCCCGGCCCTCTTCAAAATTCGTTCCCCACTCGTCCCCAAAGAATTTTTCGGCAGATATTGGTAAACAGAAATTGGAAGCAGGGGAAAACCATAAAAAACATCCGAGATGAAAAGTCCAAATGCCGCCGGAACCAATCGTCCATTAGGCCAATTGTCCTTTTTTCTTGAGTAGACTATTGTCATAGACAACGCCGTATGACAATCTCTCATTCATTTTTCATTTTCACAGTGCCATCCATGGTGCTGACCCGGAAAGAAGTGCACGCCATTTATCAGTACCATTGTCATCCGAACTTTGCTGCCATTTCCGCATTATATCCTCTGAAATTTTCGAGTCGGGACGCATTTCTGATCGCCCCGAAGGGACACTTAACTATCATCGAAGAATTTTCCGAATTTGCGCGAGGGCCTGTTTGGAGAGACTATTACAGCGATATCATTTACATAAACCGCCTTCCATGGAGAATAATGGCCCGAATTTACGAGAATCCAAACACTACTGAGAGATGGTTGTCCATTTACCTCAATTGCGCCGGCATTGGCGCTGCGGAGAAAAATATTTTACAAAACGTAAAGATTAAAAAGAAATGATTTAGGTTTTCTTAAATTTAATTGAGATTATTGATGTCGATAGGAACACTGGAATTTTTTTTAACGAGATTAACTTAAATTCTACTCATTTTTTCGTTATGATTGCATAAGGCCCAAAATAGAGCTGCACTTGTGCGTCGACTTTTCGAATTGTTTCCCAAAAGGCGGGACAAAAAATATCACTCGGGGCGAATCATTGAAAAGGAGGACGTATTTAACAATCAAATGTCATTCGAGGATACTATGAATTCATTCTGTTGACGG
>JBDPZO010000001.1:9084292-9166994 GCA_039877585.1 Heterodera filipjevi
GAAATTGATCATTTTGGCGTAATCTGTTAGCAAATTCAATCAAAATTTTTCCTAAAAAAAAAGCGTAATAAAATATGCTACAAACCAGGGTGGGCCAATCAAAAAATAAAATCCAAAATTTTTCATATGAAAATAATCCGAATTGAAAAGCCCAAAAACCCGAAAGAAACCCGAAAGAAACCCGAAATTGGCCTATCCCTGCTGCAAATATTAAATGGCATTTTTGTGTTGTATAAAATTGGCTGAAATTTTTTCATTGCCATTCGCAAGGCGAAAAAAAAATGAAAACCCCCACCCGACCCGGACATTTGCTCACCCCGACCCTGCTGACCCCGAACCCCGACATTTGTCAACCCCGCGTCGGGGTGAGCTAAGATCCAAACTCAGGAATTTATAAAGGGTAAAGACGGTTGGGCACCGCGAAGCGGTGCCGGCCGCTCGTTAATTTTATTTTCTTTCCGTCTTTGAATCGATTTTGGGCAATGAATGTTAAATTTGAAAAAAATATTTATTTTGATTTTGTTCGAATTCGTGTTCGGGATTCGAAATTGGTCAAAATGAGTGTCATATTCGTAATCAGCGACCCCGAAACCCCTAGAACGCTGTTTTTCACGACTTAAAAAAAATATTTTTTTTTTTCAAAAAAGGGGGGGGGACAAACCTTAGTATATACCAATATTTTTTTTCGTTTTGTCGACGAATCACCACGGAAAACACGTTCTCTATATCTTTGATTTAACCTAATTTTTATTAACAAGTTAACCAAAAAACCCTATGTCAGAAAATTTCTTTTTGTTTAATTCCGTCTTTAATTGATCTCCTAAAGATCAAAACACTCATTGGCATACAAATTTCAAGGTGCTCTTTAGTCACTTTCTTTGCTTCTCTCATAAAACGACAAATTTAGAACTGTTTACGCTTCGTTCCATGCACACAAATGCCACTTCAAGAGAAGATTTTCAGTTGCCGTTTTAAAGGAATTGAATTGATATTTTCAGGGTAATCTGCATATTATATTGCTATTTTTTGCATATAATTTTTTCAGGGTGATATGTATTGGCTGAAACAGATGCAATTGCAATTTATGTGATCCAGACTTCAAGCTATATGCTGGTGTCGAAGGACGTGTTAAACACGGGGTCAAAACTTCATGGTTAGTTAGCGAAAAATTGAATGACTTTGATTAAAGGGTCACATTCAACACAATCACATGAAAATAGGTTTAGGTTAGCTCTGATTTTCCAGCCCAGTCATTTTCGTTTTAATATAAGCTGAAAAGATTCAGAATCCCTAACCCTATTTTCCCTGTGCATTTGAATCAATTTTGTGATTTGGTTTTATTTTTCGACTTTTTGTTTGAGTTTTGTCAGGCATTCGCAATTAGTCAAATTGATGCTGTATTCTTGACCGGCAAGCCCAAAAACCCTAAGTGTTTTACACAAATTTTAAAACTTTCGAAAAAAGGGCACGATAGTACTACTGATGGTGAGCCCTCTTTGGAAAAATAATTTTGGCCAAAATAAGTCATACTCATTATAAGCGACCTCAAAAAGCCAAAAAAAAAAAAAATCAAAAGGTCCCCCTATGGTGTTCAAAACGGGTACCCTAATACATTTTAAAAATTTTTTCTTGAATTTATATAGGTTTCAGGTCGAGGAGACATCAATTCTGGGCCCTTTTACTCCGAACCCAAATTCAAACAAAGCCGAAAATTGAATTTCCAGAGAAACCACAGATTCGGGTTCAGAGTTAAAATGCCCGAGCAGATGTCAGAATCGAATTCTCCGACCATAAAAAAGAACTTTACTTCCTAAAATATAAATTTTTTTTTTTTCAAAAAAGGGGCCACTACGGCAGTGTTACCGCTCCATTTTATATTCTCTGTGTACACATAAACTCAATCCTTGCCCTTTTTATTCCAACATTTAGAATTCGCTTAATGCCGAGAAACGGAAACAACGTGGGTCAAGGGTATCTCTGTTCCTATTGCAATGGAATTCGCGCTGCTTTGGTGCTGCTGGCTCCTGTTTCTGGAGGGATAGATCGTCGCTTGACCAAATTTACTTCGCAATAATCCAAAAAGCGCTTGACCTTCGGATTGGGATCTTTCAATGCTCTTCTGGTTCGGTTTATTTCTTGTATTTTGTTCATAATTTATTGGTCTTCTGTTATCGATGATTTTTTAAAATAAAAATGCCTTTGTTTTTATCCAAGTTTAGGTGCATTTCTTTCATCAATAGATGAGGCGTCAATTACATGTGGACTGGCCTTGAACAGTTTTCTCATTTGGCCGTTGAAGGTCTCTCCCTTATTGACTTTTCTTTCATTGATTTCGTATTTTTTAGAAAATACAGTTCATCGACACCAATGATTATTCTATGCGTTCTCTTCACAAATTCATCATTTCAAATTGCGTGCTCACAATCAGTCTCAACTTCTTATGCTTCATCGGCTTCAAGCACTCAGAAAACAACCACTCGGACGACAGTCGAATTAGCTCATCAACAGGAACACTGCAAATGATAACACTCATTTCGGGTGATTGGCTCGGGAACTTCACAATCGCCAATCGAACTTTTCATTCCGCTGGTGCAGCGCATAATCTCAGTGAGTGCTTGCAACTGCCGGTATATTGGTATAAAATTCTGATAAAGGAATTGCTCTTGGTCGAAACAATGGCGATGGATCGACGCGCATCATCGGGAACGAAATCAGCCGGATTCGCACATTCAATAAACATTACAATTGGAATGAGCAAGGTGAGAAAAACAGAAGTGCAATTGTCAGTGTCCGATCATTCACTGAAAAACATTTTAGAAACCGACAATCATCCGACAAGGAGCTTCATCGGGTGAAGGAAGTGGAGATTCGGACGAGGACAGTGCCGTTGAAGTTAGAAATGGCACATGCAGAAATGGATAGCTCACACAGCGACCAAAGCGATGCTTCAAACAGTGATGACGACCTGTACACGCATGAAGTTTCTTTTATGCTTTTATTTCGGCATCATTTGATGTTTTTAAGACAGCATAATGCCAGCTGCGATGGATAGCGATGACGAGGAACAATCCGATGACGACGCTAGTCAAGGGGACACGCACTGACCAGGGAACAAGAACACAGTTTTGGACCGTTGTCCCGGTAGAACAACTGAGAACCGAAGACGGAGCTTCTCAAAAGTCGGACAACCCATCGTCTTCTGCTGCGGCGACATTCTGCCAAAATCTGCCGACTCCCAGAAAAGGCAGGAAAAGTCCCAACAATTGCCGTCTTCCTCTTCAATGCGTCCCCCCAACGTTTGCCTGACGATTCCTCAATGCCTTGCTCCATTTGTTTGAGTGACATGCGCGAGGACTGTGACGATTGGTTGTACAACTGTCTCTTTGCTCACATTATTTCACAAAGAATGCATCAAGGTATTTAAGGAGTCTTTTTAATTGTAAACAAACTCAAAGGGTGGGTTTTGAGGGAAAGGCAAGTAACTTTTTATTGTATTTGAAAGCAGTTTTATTGAGTGAACAAACCTTATATGATTATGGGGTTGGAATGGTGGCGGACCATTGTTTGGGGCGCTAAAAAACCCCTTCTCCTGCAAGGACAATTTAATGAACCCACAAAGAAAGCTCAAAACCGCTGTTTGTTTTTGCTTAAACCATTTGTATTTCAGCTGCATTTGTTGTTAAACGCCAGTGTCCATTGTGCATGCTTTGGTATGGAGAGTGCGTCGTTTTACCACCAGCCAATTGGTAATTGAGTGTTAATCATTCATTTGACGCATATTAAGCTACAATGACGGTGAATCAGGTACCGGGATATGTTCCCGGACACAGAGACGCAAGAGGATTCTATGAGATCATTTACCATGTGCCAGCCGAGTCAGACAGTGTGTTCATTTAATATCGCTTCATTATATATTTTACATTAGGCCCCGGGTTTGTGGCTTAAAAAACTAATGGATTTAGTTACATGTATTAGATATATATGAGAAAGGTCTTAAAATTTTCATAGTTTTACGAGGGACATTTATACCGCTCCTTCCATCTCCGCTTACAGGATGGGCACATTCGCCCTGGCTGCCTTACAGCTCGACAACTCGTGTCGCCTTCTGCCTAATAATACGGAAGTCACTATGTTCTCAAACTGCTTCAATTGGCTTTCACTCCCGACTAGCCTTTACAATCGGAGATTCAGTGTAATACGTTCGTAAAAATGTGCCTGTGTGGAACAACGTCCATCACAAGACGAATAGTGCGGTCCGCAAAAGTGATGATTTATGTTTTAATGATGATTTTTTCATAATAATTTACATATTGTTTTTTTATTAAGCTACGCTATCCGACCCGACTTATTTGATGCGTGTCAAAGAGGAACTTATGATGGTCGGAGTGCGGAGCGAGCAACTGACTGAAACTGACCAAAAGAAACTTCCGGCTGCTTATTCTATGCCTTACTTTACTTATACTTTGTGCCCGCTTGCGGTGTGCTTAATTTACTTGTTGCTTCAAATCACTGATCTTTTCCATTTCAACTAAATTATTTTGCATGATATTTGTGTCCATTCATCACTTGATTATGGTCCTCGCATAAATCAAACATTCATTTATTTTCTTCTTATTATTACTCTATTGTTATTTCGATCTCAAAGAGCTCAAACGAAAAAGTAAAAAAAAAAAGGGTAGTTACAATTTTACTAGGCAAAAACGATAGATGAAACGAAATATGATAGAAGCAAAGAATGAACACAAAAAGACAAACACACAGCAGATGTCTGAAAGATGGGAGGAACAACTGGGCGAAAATGACCATGAAAATGTGAAATCAATGCCGTGAAAAAAGCGACAATGGCGGCGCAAGGAAGGGGCGGCATCAGGCTGAAACAGAGTCTTCTATATTTTTAAGTCATAGAAAGATGTCTTAAGGGGTTTCGGGGTCGCTGATCACGAATATGACATCTTTTGTCCAATTCCGAACCCCGACACTTCGAACAAAAAATCGGAATTAAAAAATTTTTTTCGACTTATTCTTCGAGTGCGGGTCCGGGGTTCGAATGCAGAAACGTGTCATATTCGTGATCAGCGCCCCGAAAACCCGAGTACAACTCAGAATCGCATAAAACCAGAGTTCCCATTTGTACTTATTTGAAGTATTGTACTTATTGGCAAATTGCAGATTTGGTCCGTCAAAAAAAAAGGCATAAGTCCAAAAACACTTTTTTAGGGTTTTCGGGGTCGCTGCATCACGATTTCTGGGCATCCATTTCGACCCAATTCCGAATCCCGAACCCGGAAATCGAACTTTTCGAAAAATTAATATTTCATTATTTTTTTTTTGCAAATTTGCTTTCGCATTGATTGGTGATGTAAGTACAATATGAATAAGAAAACGATTCGGTTCAGTTGTTCACGGGGTATAATTAGTGATTTCGAGACGAAAATTTCCGAGACTTCGAGACTCTAGACGAGACCGAGACTTGACCCCGAGACTCGAGGCCGAGACCGAGACTGTGACCCCAAGCTCGATACCGAGACCGAGACCAGAAGTAAAACCCCTGAGATTGTTTGGTCTTTAAACATTGCCATTATTAAAATGCCCGTAAAAATGGTTAAGGAATTGATGGATCAGAGCAAAGGATTGTACGACACGGAGGAAGACACAGTGATCGTGGAAATTGATGTGATCACATAAAGAAGAATGTGTGGGACCACTGGACTGATCAGAAACAGACAAATAACGTTTTTTTTTGGAAAAATTTTTTTATGGCATTAAATTTATTGAAATAATTACCAATTGTTGTTAAAATCTTTTATTTTTTTAGATTGATCAGAGATCAAATAAATCAATCAATTTCTGCTCTTCATCTCTTTTCTTAAGACAAAATCTGTTAACAATTCACACCAAATTTCTTTTAATAAATTTCCTTCGATGCCTATCAGAACTAGAGATGCTCGAGACTCCGGCCTACCACCTCAATTTTTCGCCTGAATAATAACATCCTTTCGGAAATTGTCGTGGATTATTTAAAAATAAATTTTTTATTTTTTAAATTTTTATTTGGGATTTTTCTCGTCATTGTTTGGTTCACATTTATTCGAATGCCGACATTTTATTCCAATCGGAAAGCTTTTTGGACATTGATCAGATTGGTTGTTTATCTCAATGCAAGAAAATTCTAACCGAAGCACGCAAACTCAATCTTTTTTCGAGTGAGTACGTGAATTCATGCTTGGCTAAAAATTTTATTTACAGAGTTTGGTACATCGAAAACTGTTCATTTTGTCAAAACAAACATTGATGGATTGGAAAGATTCGTATTATTCAATGATTCAAATTACAATCCTTTTATTGTCGTTGTTAATTCATCTTTTCATTTTTCATACATAAAAATTCTCCATTTAAATCAGGGGTGCCCTCTGTACTTATTTGTAAGTATTGTACTTATTTGATCTCAATATACTTATTTTGTACTTATGTTTGGGGCTCAAAGGAAATTTCCGATTTTTATGGCAATATTTAAAAGAAATTATTTTTTGAAGCGAATTTTTTAAACAAAATCTTAACAAGATTCACTAAATATTCAAAATTTCGGCAGAAATTTCTATGTGGCTACCGGTCCGAGTGTCGACCGGTCCGAGTGTCGACCGTCCGAGTGTCGACTGATCCGAGTGTCGACTAAGGGAAAAATGGTCCGAGTGTCGACTAAGGGAAAAAATGTCCGAGTGTCGACAGTCTGAGTGTCGACCCTTCCGAGTGTCGACTAAGGCAAAAAAAAGTCTGAGTGTCGACTATAAGAAAAAAGTATCCGAATATAGAAAAAAACGCTTTTTCATTTTTTTGTACCCCTTTAATACTTTTTCTCTTTAATATCAAAAATGAATGTACGAGAGCTATTAATCAAAGCGACGACAAAGCCAAAACGCCGCCAAAAAGAAATAGCGAAAGAGCAAGATGAACAGATTGAGGATTCAGCCGAAGGACCAAGCGAAGGAATTGATGGCACAGCGCCGGTTGACCAGAACCAAGTGAAATTCGAAATTGGTTGTTCACGACAAGGCGGTGACATACTCTGGCATGAAGGTAGGGCATTAAAAGGCAATTTAGTTTTAATTCCTTTTTGTAGGTTTCCGATTTATGTTAAATAAAAAGAAGCGTGATGCAGTGCATTGGCGCTGTGAACTTTCTAGAAAGAATGGGTGTCCAGTGACTGCAATCACAGAGCTCAACGACTACAACACTGGAAGGATTATCCCATCCGCAGGAGCAGAGGAACATACGCATCTGCCAAAACCATGCGGAGTTAAGGTAATAAAGTGGAAATAAAAATCAATCTAATTTTTTCTGTTAGGTTGAGCGCAGATTGGCCAATTTCAACAAACGCGTCTCTCGGAGTGGGAATGTGAGATGAAAGTCAATGCATTTCGTGGTTATTCGGAAGCAGAACGTATGTTTTCTGGAATAGCGGGGCATTCGACTCCACGAGGTAATAAACACATTAAAACTTTGGCTGAATTAAAATCCCTTTTAAGCCTCAATAAATTTCTGGCTTCAGAAGAGTTGCAAGAGAAGGCCACGAATGTTCGATTTCCTGACCGCTTTGCACAAATGGGACACGAAAAAGATGCAGGAAGTCAGAGAAGCGTCGAACAAAAAGTTGCCCAGGTTAATAAAACTTTTTGTAAGGAAAAAAATTTAATTAATAGGCGTCGTCCGGAGTTCATCGAGATGGACCGTCAGCTGCTTCACTTTGTCAATTCTGCGGCCCTCGACAATGACCAACAGATCATCGTGTTTTTGGACGCAATTTCGATGGCACTTCAACGCCTTGAGCCAAACTTCCAAGCGGATGCCGGTGCTGAGGAGCCAGAAAAGATGACGGAAGAAAATGCGAACCAATGTATGCCACCAATTATGGAAGAAACAGGCAACTAAAATATGCCACCATTTTATTATATTGATCATGATTATCTCACCTAGTACTGAGCAGAAAATTGTTGAATTATTGATTTAATAAATATTCTTCTACCCATTGACTTAGACGCTTAGAGTTAAAGAATTTATCACTGTTAGGAATCGATTTTGATCGATATTTGTGAATTTATTAGCCAATTTTTACCTTATAAATTAGTCGACACTCGGACCATTTTTCCCTTGGTCGACACTCGGACGGTCGACACTCAGACTGTCGACACTCGGACTATTTTTCCCTTAGTCGACACTCGGACTGTTTTTCCCTTGGTCGACACTCGGACCAGTCGACACTCGGACCGGAAGCGTTCTATGTATCACATATTTTTTAGCTTAAATTATTTAGCGCAAATATAAATTTCAGATGAGCGTGAATTTCAAGGCATAAAAGTTTTCCGGCGGCGCCTATCGGCACCGCCGGACATTCAATCCTATTGAAATCACGAATTGATTATTTTTGGGGGAAAATCTGTTAAGAAATCGGCCATAAATTTTCAAAATTTCCCAATTCTCAAAAATTGGTCATTTTTTGACAAGTTTTGTTACCAAAAAACACTCAAATTTTCAAAATTTTTCCCGGCGGTGCCTATCAGCACCGCCAATTCTTTCGTTTTCAAAATAAAAATTTCATTTCTCATTAAAAAGCCGGAATTGCTCAGAAAAATTGTTGGAGGAGAAAAATATGCCCCGGTTACTGATTTTGATGAAGAAAAAGCAAAATAAAGCTTCAAAACAACGTTTTCAAAAAATGTACTTATTTTTGACCCCTAAAACTTATTTTTGACCATCGATGTACTTATTTCGGAAAATTTTCAAGGGCACCCCTGATTTAAATGGGTCACTTTTTATATTTAGGTTAGTGTGGCTACTCCTTTTTTTTTTGTTGCTGTTTTATTGGATATATTCTCCTTATTTATTTTTTTTGTCTCCTTTTGAATAGCAATATGTCTTCTGTTGAGCGTGAAGTTCAATCGCTAATTAATACGCTTGGGTTCCTCGATGGTGGCGTCTATTATCCTGAACCGGACTGTTTTCGTGAGAATTTGATTGCAAGTCATTTTATATATGCATCATTCTTAAGAGAGTGTCAGAGATTTGATACGTTACCTTCACCGCGATGACACGCATTTAACAGTAAGAAGGCTGTGCATGGGACACAATATTGTGAAGAATGACCTTGTCCCCATTATAACATCGGAAACATCTGAAGAGCTGTTTGGTGCTACGCTTCGGTAAGTTTAGCGTCTAAAGGCGTTGGGAGGGAAAAAAGAGTAATAGTGCGTGCTGTCTGTTTGATTTGGGCTGTACACCAGGGTTGTCAAACGACACCCAAAAAAAATTTCGGAAATCGGAAACCGGAATTCCGACACCAAAAAAAAGCCGGAAATCGGAAATTTAAAAAAAAATTTTCTAACTGGTTTTATAATAGAGATTGGAATTTTTGAAAAATTCTGGATAGATTCAAGAATTAGACCCGGACAGGTGCACCACCGGGTAAATTTTGAAAACTTATGGTCATTTGTTAACAAATTTTCTCCAAAAATGCTCAATTTTTAAGTCATATTTTGAAAGGGACTGAATGCCCGGCACTCCGATATGAGCCGCCGGAGGAATTTTTTGAATTTTGAGTGTATCTTCGTAACAGATTTGGCACAGAAAACGCCTATTTCTGTTGATTTTCGGATATATTTTACCTAAAAAGGGTCAATTTTGAGATAAATTTGGGAAAAAATTAAGGTATTAGGCGTCCGGTGGTGCCGACAGGCGCCGCCGGAGAAAATTTTCTAAATTTTGGTGTGATTTGTTAACAGATTTTGATTAAAAAAAAGGTAAATCTTTGGCAATTTGTTTGGCGAAAAAATTAGAAATTATTTCTGAAAATTTCTGAAATTTAGCCTAAAATTCCGAAATCGGGAATCGGAATTCCGGGCTCCCAAAAAATTCCGGAAATCGGAATTCTGTGACATCCCTGCTGTACACTATTAAGGTTATATTTATTGGTAAAAAGCTAAACAAGATTTAAAAATCCATTCCTGTAAAATGAGGACAGTTGCCCTCTGTTGATTGAAGCACTTCAGACATTTGTGCTAAACTTTATTCGGTCACATTTAGACTTTGTGTTAACTTATGTCAACCGACTCTGTTGGCTTTCAGTGGCAAATTACCTGAGAAGAATGAATTTGATTTGTGGCGAATTTTTTACGAATTAGAAACGTCGCTCGTCCACTCATTGACTGCTTTTACTGACCTCACTATGTTTAAGAAATTTTTCGCTAATATTGAGCAGTATTTTGATAAGGCAAGTTTTGTTTTTATATTTCTAACTGTTCTCTTGTACATTTTTATGTTTTTTTTAGGATTGGGAAGACAGAAATGAACAGCAGCGACTTTTAGTTGAACGAATTTTTGTGCTTCTCTGTTACATTTTTTCCATTGGTAACGAATGTTTCTCAAAATATGCGTCGGTTCCCGAAGTGGACTTCTGCGACCGTGAGAAAGTGATCGAATGCGTTTTCTCGTCGGGCATTGAATCAATTTTCTTCAAACTTTCAAACAATTCATCAGAACGCGGATTCTGCTGTTATATTGTTTCAATTTTGGCTTTGATCTTTGGAACCTTGGTTTGTGTGACAAAAAAAAAACGAACAAATTGACATTTGGGGGAACCATTTGTATTTATGTTTTTTATGCTCAGAATCCACTCGCAGTCGCTCGAGGGGATGACGAATTCTGGACAAATAAATTGGAGGAAAAGGCACTCTTCGAAAGGGAAGAAGCTGTCAAAATTGAATTGGCAAAATGCGAAGAAGCGAATATAAGGTCATAAATAAATATTTGAGGGATTTTTAATTCGTTTTATTTTAAGAAAGATAAGCCGACGGAGTTTTTTGACCGGCACTTATACACTGAAAGGGGTGAGAGCGTTAAATTCGGAAAATGATTTTGTGCTTAGAGGAACATGGGCCAACAAAGAGAAGCGTCAATCGCCCATGTCGATGCCTTTGCAGGCACTTTCACAAAGAAAACGACCGAAAAAAGTGCCAAAAAATAGGCGAGTGAATAATGACATTGGAGGAAGTTTGTCGGCGAAACAAACTGCTAATTTGCAACAATTAGCACCGAGTGCGAAGCGTTCCATGAAGGATTTTTTTTGGCGATTGATCATCGAAGGACGCTACAATAAATTGATGAAGATAACGCGAGAAATCGTATGTATAAACTGAAATTTTCTTTTAATAATTTTCCACTTTTAAGGCGTTCACTGGTTCAGGCCGTCACAATAATCAAAATAAGCTCAATGAGAAACATTTCCTCAGTTTGGCCACTTTTGCCCTTGCTTTTGCACGACACTGTCACATTTCATGCCAAAATGTTTCCGCGACATTTTCCGTCGAGTTTTTCCACATGGTCACTTCCTTCATGACAAATTGCTTCGAGTTGATGAAGACAGATCGGCAATCTGTCAAAAAATACACATTTTATGCACAATATGCCATAAAGAATTTCAAAGAGATGATGATAATGTGAGGATGAATTGGACAAAGTAATGGCAACGTCTCCTTTAAGGCTCAATTCAATTTCGAACTCCAATTTTGTCATTGACAAAGACATTTTCGAACAATTCTGCCAACAAATTATTCAAGTCGAAGAATACCGAGAATTAGTCGGAAGTTCGCTCGAGAATCTATCGCCGGCTGGCACAACCACTCAAATGGTACACGACTTGCTTATTGCCAATCACTACTTTTTGCACGTCATGGAGAAAAGCGCAAAACAGACGCACCAACAAGACATGGTGTCTGACTTTTCTGGATTTATTTCGACATTTTCAACGCCTACTGTCATAAATTGGTCATTCGATTCAACTTTAATTGAAATGAAATAAAATTTAAAGGTACATTTTTGGACTTAAAAGTTATCGCACAAATCCCATTGAAGTCAACATGGCCATTTTGAAAATGTTTCACCGAATTGCGATTGACCTGAGGAATCCGGCCCGACTTTATCAGGTGTTTGGCATTTTCTAACTTGTGGATTGGTAATTCTCCCATTATTAGGCTTCGCTTTTCAAAATATTTGACGAAATTGGACAGAAGATAAGAAGCCAATACCCGAGCAGAGAAGGAAGAAGCGCACATCCCCACTTCAGAATATTCGAATTCGGCTATCATTTGCTCAAGCGATTCTTCGCATTTTGCAAACAGCGTGGAGGGGGAGCGGCAATTTGTGAATTGCTTTTCCTGAAAAGTGCGAAAGATGCGCGTGAGATTGAACATGGACCGACGGTGGATTGACGAATGAATGTGTTTTTATTGAATTTATCTTTTTTCTATTACACGCACAAGTAATTAAACTTGCATTCCCTCGAGCCTTTCAAATGGGTTGTCTAACTTATCTTTCAATATTAGTGTGTTTTTTTTTTTTATCTGGATTCGTCACGCTTTTGTTGTTGGAATTCAGCAATACGTCGTCACGAATGTTTCTTTTGGTCTGCAGTTGCCTTTTGCACCATTTTGTTCTTTTCTTACGGCGTTTTCCGTCTGCTCAGCTTTTTCTTCTTCCAATTTTGCTACGCAATAATGTTGGCTGGATTTTACTTTATCTTCACCATGCTTTGGCCCATTTCCTTAGTCTGATCAGCAGATGGACAGTTTCGGACAAAATCATTCGCTGTCCGAAGACGCGGAAGTTTAGGTACTGATTCACCTGTAAGCAGATCTGCTGTTCATTTCCATGTTTTTGTTCACTGATGAGTGATGAATTTGCGCTTTATCTTTATTAGGGGTGCGACTCGACATTTTCGGGGTATTACGAAAGTCGTCAATTGTACTTCAAATAAGATGGAATTTCGGCCCGGGGTCGTTTCGGCCCCAAGCCAAAAATGTAAAAATCAAACTGAATTTTTTTGAAAACCTAACCCTTTAAAAACTTAGTCCCTAGTTTTTCAAAACCGAACCCTCTGTCTTTGGAAAACTTAACCCAAACTTAAATAGCGTTTTTGGAATTCAAAAATGTAATTGCAAATGGATGTTTTTAAAGCACTGGTCCAACTGTCTATTAGCCTAAGAAATCCCTCGAAAAAGCGGTACTACTGGAGTTTGTATCCCATATTTTTTGCAAAAATTTAAAAAAATTTTTTTTTCTCTTTTAATGTTTAAATCGCTTCGGAATAATAATGGAAAAGCTTCAAAATTTTACTCTTAACGCTGCTCTGAATAAGTATTTTCGAAGAATTTTTTCTTCCATTTATGGTCACAAATTGCTGAATTGTATCCTATAAACACATGTTCGCCATTTATTTGTTATTCTGAAGCGATTTAAACATTAAAAGAGAAAAAAAAATTTTGAAAAATTTTTGCAAAAAATATGGGATACAAACTCCAGTAGTACCGAAAAAGCAACTAACCTAGGCTCTAAGCTTGCTTAGGCCTAGGCTTAGGGGGCCCCTAGTTTATAAAAAAATGTTGATAGTTTTATTTTATTTTTGCCACCCCGGGGCCGAAAAAAGGGGGCCGAAACGAGCCTGGCCAAATATTTCCACATATTTTGTTTCAAATTTATTATACATATTATTTTTAAATTAATAACATTTTAATACATAAATAATGCATTTGAGGTAAAGGTGGAGTTTACTCGTCCCTATCCGGAATTCGGCTAGCACAGACAAACAAACACTAATGATTAAAACAAAATCCGGAATTCACATACCAATACAAAATAACCGGAATTAGGTTAACCAGACCAACAAACACAAAATTTATGAAACGACCCAGCACGGTCAAAAGCGACCAATTAGTATTATAATCAATTAAAGCATTCGCATCCATCAGAATGGCTTTTAAAGGGATCAATAAAATAAATAAAAAAATGAGTATTTTTTAAAAAAACTTCTAATGATCCGAAGAAGCTCCAAACTTTCCTCGCTTCGAGTTCTCAAGAATCACTAATGACAGATATTTACAAATTGAGCATCACATTGAACATCCATCACTAATTGATCATAATTCGTCTCTCTCATCTTTCCAATGGGTGCCTTTGCCCTGGTATCGAAGCGTTTCTCGTACTTCGTCCGCCATTCGCTGAGCGTCGTTTCCATACCGTATGAAAACACCCCCGGCATTTTGCCGATCGCCGACCCGATCAACGCCTCAAAAATAAAATTGAGTACTTTTAAAATTTAAATTAACCCAGTTTTACCCGGATAAAGCATCACTGATGGAAATGCTTGAACTCCGGCCATTTGGCAAATATGCCCAAATCGGTCACAGTCCACTTTGCCAAGCCGTACTTGGCCTTCGAGAAGCTAAAGAATATGAGAAAAACCCTGATAAGGATGGACTGTGTACTGACATCTAATTTACCTTTGCTAATTTCTCAAAAGTGGGTGCGAAGTGCACACAATGGCCGCACCATGGGGCTTAATTTTTAGCATTACGGTATTTTTATTGGAATGCCAATTGTCGCGAATAACCGTAGAAATCGACAAGAAATGGCTGATCAGAGCCGAGGACAGTGGAATGGAAATCGCCCGCCAACCTTTGGACCAACGTTGGCATCATTTCGGAAAGCCAATGGGCCATGGACTGGGCATTGCGCCACCAATTTGGCGGATAATCACTTCGAAATTAAACTAGAATTTAGCTGCCGTGAGCAATTTTCATAAGTCATCTTGGAGGGTGTGGGTCCTTTCGGCGCACAGCGCCAGACTGGTTTAGGGCTTTGTAAATTTTTTTGTGAACCAAATAATGAATTCGGTATCAATTCTAAAACTTTAAATGTTTAGAAGCTATGAGCTGTTCCTGTGATTGACCTACTCTTCTTTAAAAAGTTACAACTTGAAAAAAACGTAAAAAAATCAAAAAACAGAATTATTACTATATAAAATTTTATAAATATTTCGTTCCCCCCCCCCACTCATTTTGGACACTCACTAGGATTGTAAGTCGTGCCGGTGCCGATAAAGGCGAATGGTCGGGTAGCTGTGCACGTATTCCCCGTCACATATGTCCGGAAATGCTTCACAGTCAACGGAGCCGAAAGACACCCAAAAAGAGGGAAGGACAAAATGAAACATTTCGGCAATGCCACAAGGGCAAATAAATACAGAAACAACCCAAAAAAAGAAAGAAAAAACGCCAATTAGGGCCAAATTAAATGCCAAAAAAAATACTTACAATGTCTGCCTCTGGTGAGACTAACGGAAATTGTCGGGCTAATCGTCGAAATTCGGGCGCTAGCTTAAGAAATTGAATTGCATTTACTAGTACATATTAAAAAAGAACATTACCAACCTGTTGGCAAGGACCACACCATGGCGCTATAAAATGAAAAATGTTACTGTTCAGTGGCATAAATTTGGTAAAATACTGATCAGTGGCATTAATTAGTCTTCGTTGAAACTTCCAAAAATGGAATTTACACTATCCAAACTAAATAACGTTACCATATAATTTCCCTAATGAAGGAGTTATGGTTTCTATTCAGAAGAATACAGTGATTCTTCATAATAGTGGGCTGGAAATTCTCCCTCTCCGGAGCAGGACAAACGCCGCCGGCTAATAATACGACCGAACGTCGAGAAATTACATGTTTTTTTCAACAGAAAATGTCTTTTAATTATTTTTTTAAAGAATATCTACGAAAACACCTTAAATTTCTAGGAAAAAAAATTTTTTTTAGAAAAATAAGTTTCAGCTGTTAATTCTTATCAGAAATTTCCTTATAGAAACTTATGTATTTTGAAATAATTTGTTTTTTTTCTTCTGGCAATCTTATCTCCCAACGATGTTTCAGTCGTACAATATTTTGGCGGCGACATCATTCCCCCCCCCCCGCCCCCTTTCTCATTGTCATCCCATCGATTGAGTAAGCAAAAGGACATTATTCTCACTGACCAAAAAAGTCGACAAAGAACAAATGTCCTTTCTGCCTGTGCACGACCCGCTCCATGAACAAAGTGCTGTTCAGAGCAACCACTGACGGATTCAACGCTTCGGCAACAAATTCGAGCAGTTGGTCCGCCGAATGGGAGCCGACGATGGAATGGCGCGCACCGTCGGGCGTGAATAGAACCGAGTAGGGATAACTAGAGTAAGGGGGATGCATTAACAGCAGTAAAGCCAGCCAATTTACAAGGGTCTCGTGAATTTCAGTCCCAGTTTTTGCACAAGATTCGGTGTCGGAAGAAAATTTTGGTGGAATTTGTTGACTTGTAAGACTTTTTGACGAACCAGACCCTCACTGAGCCTATCGGTTTTACGAAACCGAGCCGGAATTTTCATTCGACCGTAACCTTACTCATCATTACCGCATGTCTCTTTGAATTTTTCAGGTCACTTTTTTCGAGATTTCTTTTCCGCTCCTCCCTCTCTCCCCCTTTGCTTCTTTCTTCTTCACCTTCTGATGCCCGCCGTTCGGCATATGGTCGGTTCCGCTTCACAGTTGACCGTGCCCAGTCGAAGGGGACGTCCCTCGGCTTCCAATGGCATTTTGCGCAGTTCGGCCAACAGACGGAGACATGGCGGACACCACGGCGCGAAGTGGTCGACCAGCCACAGAGTGCCGGTGCCGTCGGCTATCACGTCGGCTTGGATTTGCTTAAAATTTTGTAGGAAAATTGGTATGCTTTTGCTCATCTCCGCCACTACATTGTATTTCTCGGCGTTCAGCACGATCAACTGTGATTTGACAGATTTGGTGATGAATTTGGCCAACTGTCGGGCGTCCATTTGGGCATTTCCTGTGGGAAAATGCCAAAAATGACGGATCTTTGCCCAACTTCCAAATTAAGCAACCGGTGTAAAACCCTTTTTCCGACCTCACATCAAAAACCCCTAAACCATCAAGCATGCCTTTAAATGTAATAATTCACAAACACATCAACGGTAATCGTTTTGGCGCATTTCTTAAATTCCGCCCTTTTTATAAATTTCCCAGAAAAACTTTGTACCTTTTCAAAAAAGAAAATTAAACAATCTTGGTATCCTACGATATCTTTTGATTGGTTCTATTCATTTGTTAAAGTTAAAAATTGTGTTAAGTTTTTAAAAGTAAGAAATATTTGGTCACAATTTTTTTAAAGTTATTTTTTTATTTACCAAGCTAATATTAACCAACCATGAGCTATTGAAAGATACCAAGATAATTTGGTTACTTTCGGGGAAAAAATGTGTTTTTGTCGAAAACCCTGAAAAATGCAAAATGCATTAACACGTAATCCGTAATTACATTCAGCCCTTTTGGTCCGGCACAGAAATTCAATTTTGTTGGTTAATTTGAATCAAAGTTTATAATAGTTTAACTTTTGATCAGGTGCATACGATCATCCCATGCTCAGCAAATACCGTAATTAATATCGTAACCGCCTGACGGACGGAACAGTACAGGCCTCGGCAGAAGGCCCAGGTGAAGTTCGGCACATATGGACGAGATTTGATCATCGGAACCGGCACATTCGACAATGTGAATCTAAAGTTAACTGATAATGTTTTATTTCGCTCATTTTGGTACTCTCCCAGTCAAATTTTACATTTATTTGCGGGAAGTGTTGTGCCAAAGTGCGCCATCCCTTCTGGTCACCAGTGCCGTCCTCGGCCGTCGTGCCGACAAACAGTGCCAACATTGGCTCATTGTCCTGATCAGGCGGACGACTGATCAGCCAGCGGAGTTCGTCACAGTTCAGCCGCGGAATGGGTGGCAAAAGATGATGAAGTTGGGCACGAAGGTCAGCCAGATCGGCAAAGAATACTTCCTGAAGAACAAAATTTGCAAAAAAAAAAAAAATATCAAATTTTGCCATACCGTCGCTTGGCCCCCCTCTGTGCCGCGTGAGAAAAATAAAAATCCGTCACGATGTCCCAACTCTTGGCACAGTTGCGCACCGCTTGACTCTTCAGCGCATTGTAACACAGCAAAAGTGCCGCCCAACCATTGCATAATTGCAGCAGATTTAATTCTAGGCGGAGTTTTCAAAAATAAGATAAATATCGCCAAAAATTTTTGCCATTTTCGGCATTTTTCCCCATTTTTTAAAATTCAAATTGGGAATTTGTTCCCACCTTTCCTGCTCCTCCATTCCCTCACTTTCGCCGTCGTTCAATTCGACAAGCAATGGGCGCCTATTATGGGGCAATTGCTCGGGCGACAGAAGAGGTTGGGAAGGCAAATTTGAGAGCAAAAACGCAGTGAGCGAAGCCAAATCGCGTGAACCGTGGAAAAAAAGATGCTTAAAATTTGAAAATTAAAAACAAAAAATTTTCTTAAAAATTTGTAAGTAATTTTAAAAACCAAATATTCTTTAAAATGCAGAAAACAAAAATTATTAAGTTAATTGTTTTTTTCAAATTATCAAAATAATTATATTTTCACTTTACATAAAATTTTAATATGAAAAATTAAATTGTTTTCAACTATATTAATCTAAATATTTTCAGTTTTTTTTTTCATTTTGACATTGCCTTTGGGAATAGCACCAACGACGGGTAACCGCTCACGTGCTGAGATTGGCACAGCACCGGGTCCTCGGCACAATTCACTGCCCCAATGCGCACAACGCCGTCCATTGACTTGGCAAATTCGCGCCACTAACAAAAAAAAAATAATAATAAAAATTAAATTATTAAATAGAAATTAAATGTTTAAATTAACCGTCGGCGCCAAATGATGGCAATGGGAGCAGTAAGTGGAGTAGAAATTGACGAACCAAACCTGTTTAAACAAAGAACGAAAGAAAATTAGCCTTTTTTTGATTCGGCCCGAACTTCGCCCGATTCGAACACTTCCTCCTCAAAATCACTCCTAAAAAGGTTAAGGAATAAAAATAAAAATTATTATGGACATAAAAATGATCCTTCCTTTCTCTTTCACCTTGACAATGTGACAATTTCCTGGTCATCGTCATAAATGCCTGACAAAAAATGGGTATTCACTAATTAAATATTCATTTATTAAATTTACATTCATAACATTGTTTTTTTATAATTATTTAAGAAATGCGATAAAAAAAAAGAAGCGAATATAATGAAAACACATTAAAAAAAATTTTATTTTTTAATGTCAAAGAAAACATAAACTAAATTAATATTTCATCTATTAGTTTCTTCGCCAATTATGTATTCAATTAAGAAATGTATTGTTTAATTTCAAAAAATAGTAATAAATAGGTAGTAAGGTTTGCCCCCCCCGCCCACCCTTTTTGAAAAAATAAAATTTTTCGAAGTTTTTTATGTCATAAAAACTTGTCTTAGGGGGTGTCCGGGGTCGCTGATCACAATATGACACCCATTTTGTCCAATTCCGGACCCCGGAGGGCCCGAACTCGAACAAAAAGACGAAAATTCAAATTTTTTTAATTCTATTTTTAGAAATTTGATGTTTTTAATGGCTCCCCGACAATGCGGCAGTGGACAAATCGGCAGTGACAATTCAGCAGTGACAATTAGCAATTAAGAAATTTTCAATGATAATTAATCTGGATTTTTAAAATTTAATATTCACTGCCAAAGTGTCGATGCCGAATTGTCCACTGCCGTATTGTCGTGCTGCGGTTTTTAATACATGATAAGAAGCAAAAAGCGTAAGCGTCATTTTATCTATGGCTAATTTATACATCATTGGCCTAAAAATCGAATTTTAAAAAACTTGAATTTTCGACTTTTTGTTCGGATTCGGGTACGGGGTCCGGAATTTGACAAAATGGATGGTATAATCAGCGACCCCGAAAAGCTCTAAAACAAGTTTTTATGAAATAACTTTTAGTGAGGAAAATATCGAAAAAAAATTTTTGTTTTTTTGGCACATTTTGTAAATTTTATTTTTCTTTACTTAAATTCGTCTTTTAAATAAAAAAATATGTATTCCAATTAATTTTCACCAAATTTATCGTTGTAAAATTCCCACGACTCCCACTGCTGTTGACGTTGTGCCCCGCCGGCGTTGCCCTCCTCCAACCCCTTCTCCCCAAATTGGTCGTATCGCTTCCGCAACTCTTCGTCCTTCAGCACTTCGTAGGCCCGATTTATCCGCACAAAAATGTCATGAGCATCGGGGTTATGCTATGCCAGTTTTAAAAATTAAATAACAAAAAAAAAAAAAATCAATGCCACTCGAAACAAAAGTAATCTAATCTAATTGGTAGGGTCGCAACTTTTAGTGATTTAACTATTTTTCTGCAGCTTTGTATCGTTGAGAAACGCACGAAAAACACATTTTTAGCGCGAAAATTCTTCGTATGAACGTCACTATTCGTCACTAAAAATCACTATTTTGGCGTTTTTTGTCACTAAATCACTAAAAGTTGCGACCCTACTACATAATTGGTGCTATTTCGTTTATTTAAAAATCATAATAAAGAGCGTTTTTTATTATTTTAAAAAACCATCATTTGAAAAATTTTAACATGAAATTATTCTGCTCCAAAGCTACAAAATTTTTTATTTTAGATATCATTTGTTGGCCCTAAGTTTCTTTATTAGTTGAAAATTCCAGAAAATTTTTAATTTCAAAAAAAATCCAAGTTTTTAAAATTTTTTCACATAACTTTTTTGAAAAAGAACGCACCACCTAATTCGATGCATAATTGAATTGGCATATAATTTTGAATGAAAATCAGACGAGCTATTAATTAAAGCCGGAATAAACTTGGACTTTGAAGCGAAAACAGGCAAATACAACTTGCGCTGGAAATGTGACCCCATTGGCCAAAAAACTGGGATTTATAGGAACAGTACTCAATTTTGAAAAGGTCTTAGGTCCAGAGAGAACATAGGCCAAACATTCCTTCCCGGGGAGCCCATAAAAAACTCGAGCTACCGGGTTTTTGTCCGGATGCTTCTCCAGTGCCAAGCGCTTGAACGCCCGTCGTATGGAACGCACGTCGGCGTCCGTTGGCACGCCGAGCAGATCGTAAAAGGCGGAATGTTCGGCACCGCCGCCGGCAACATGGGCAGACAGCAAAAGGAGTAGTGGGAGTGCAGAGAAGACAGATGGACGCATTTTGTCCGAACTGCGCAACCCGTCCAACAATATTGGGGCCATTTTTAGAGAATACAATGGGCCGAAGAAGACCGTGCGTCGCGACAACGACACACTTTTGTTGAGGATGTTGATGCTGCTGGTGATGATGATGATGATGATGTCTACCAACAGCGACACCCAACAACAGCAAAGCCCAAAATTCATCCATTCATTCATTCTTCCTCGTCTCACCACGAACAATCCCACCTGCTGCAGCAACAGCTGGGGCGGGGGGGGACCGATGACGGGGATCATCGATGACATCAGCGGGGAAAAAGAGTGTGGGATGTGAGGAGTGCAAGGGAAGCCAGTGAGAGTGATGGCGAAATATGAGAGACAGGAAATACTGTGGTGAGAGGAGAGAGAGAGAGAGATAGCAATTGAGAGAGTGGTATCAGGGGAAGGGAAGAGAGTGAGAGTAATGGCGAAAATTGAGAGACAGAAAATACTGTGCTGTGGTGAGAAGAGAGAGAGAGAGATAGCAATTGAGAATTGAGAGACTTGTGGGAAGAGAGATAGTAAAGTGTGGAAGGACAGTCAGAGGGCTGATTAAGAGTATAACATATGGGGAGACAGTGAGAATGAGAGAGTGCCATGGGGAGTGCAGAGTCAGGGAAACGATCAACAGAGGAGCAAAAAGGAAATCGGGAAGAAAGCTGACAGAAATTGAGAGCGTCGAGAGAAACCGAATGATTTGAGGGTGCGAAGAACAATTACGAGAGTGTGCGAGGTGTGAGGAGTACCGAATAGGATTAGAGAGTGCGAGGAATATAGAGAGTCAGGTTGCTAGTGTGTATCATGTGCGAGGAGAGCAGAGAAAGGCAAATGCGGTTGTTGAGACAATTTAAGCATACATTTGCATCGCACAAGCACGCACGCACTTCCCGGAGGGGACCACCGACTGGCGGACGATCCCCCGCCGATCCGTCTCCGTTCCCTTCCCAATATCATTTCGTTTGCCTCCAAGAAGGAATGAGGAAGAGAACAGCAGCAGCAAAAAAAAACTCATTCATCAGCGGCAAGCAGCAAAAAAAAACCATTCTCTCCCCCCCCCCCCCCCGAGAAGAAATTACTTCCGACTATTAAATAAATAAATACCCAAATTTTTTGGAGGGTGCGGCATAAGGATAATATTTTTTTGAGGAACCCAGAAGAAACCCACTGTGTTTAATCCAATTCAGTCCCGGAGGCAAAATAAAAGTGAAACACGGATGCTGTAGCGGTTTATGGGTTTTTAGATGAATTCAATCGCGCTTTACACCATAGGATGATGGTGGCATACATATGCAAACAATCACTGCGAAATTTGGCGACCGTGCGGTACTGGTCTTCCTCGACACCTGTTGACCACTCGTTTCGTCGCGCTCACTTGTCCGCCACCCCCCTCCGCCCGCACTTACCCTCAATTTAGGCGCTTTTTGGGTCGGTCAGATTTCGCGCTGCCGCGCACGCCCCCCTTTTCGTCGATGAACCAACCCACTTCAACAAGGGTCGGATCAGTCGGTGCTCAATGTATTGTGTGTGTCGGTCTATCCGATTCGATTTGCCCCTTCTTCCCCCTGGGAGTCAGTCAATTTTCCTCGATCGAATTCTCCCCCTCCCGAATGATTGGTGTCCACCCCCCCCTCCCCATCTTCGTCTCCTTCCCCGAAACAGAAGCACGACCAAAATCCCGATCGAGATCGCCATTAGAGATGGTTCCGGTCGACATTCCGGGTTATCAGCTACTAACGAAAAATCGCTTCTAGCCGATTAAAATTCCCGATTATTTCCTTCTACACTCGCTCTCGTAGAAATTTATTTTATTTTTTACATTTTAATAAGCATCATTTGCTACAGTATCAGTGGATGGGCTTTATAATTTTCTTGCAAGGTAATCTATTATTTTTTGAATTGTGCAAAGAAAAAGACGAGATTTCAGTCACATTTCCATTACCAAAAATTTTCAACTTCCCGTTTTGACTCCCGTTCTGCAGGCTTTTTTAACCTCTCTCTCTCTTTCTTCGGGTTCTAAAAGGTTCTGAGATTGGCTGACGCATCATCCAATACATTCTTCGCATTTTCCCTTTTTTTTTAAGTCCCGCCATCGTTGTCTTGTCAGAAAATTTACATTATTGTCAAATCGGCGCTGGAATTGTTCCCCAATTTACATTATTGTCAAATCGGCGCTGGAATTGTTCCCCCCCCCCCCCCCCCCCCGACGCATATTTAATTTCATTCATTCAAACTGTTCAATTCCGTTTATTTATTTTTTTTTATTTGTCTCCGATTTTTCTTTGCCTTTTTTCACTTTTTTTGTCTCCGATTTTTCTTTGCCTTTTTATGTTCATATTTCCCAAACACAATTTGAACACTTTTCTACTCTCTTTATACCATTTTGTTTTTGATTAAACCTTTCCCCAAATGTTCTCACCCCCCCCCCTCGGAAATGTTTTAAATCGAATCATTTTTCTTTTAATTTTTCATTTGAAATGCCTTTAAAGGGTTTTATTTTGTTTTGGGGGTTTGTTTACAAAAGAAAATGTACATTATTAAATGATTTCAATTCTTTTCTTTTTTGGCCCACTCATAATGATAAAAAGAGCAGCGTTTTAATGGCCAAATTAATTACATAATTTAATTGATTTTATTGGTAATAAAACAATTGGGGCGGCCAATCGACCAATTCATTAAAAGATTTTATTAGGAATTTCTAGAAATCATAACAAATAAGGGGGTCATTAGCAGGAATGCTGCTCGTCCCAAAAATCACGAGTAACACGAATAATACGAGTACGAGTAACGAGTATTTTTATTTTCTAATTTTTTAGTGAAAAAATTTTATTCTTACATAAAATCGTACAATATAATGTTTGATTTTTATTCATTGCAGGCTGCACGAAATTTCGTTTTCGTGTTTCGGCTCTTCGTGTAGCTCTGACTGCAATTGTTTTTTCTCCAGGCACCGCCGGGGAAAATTTAAAAATTTGGGTTTGACTTATTAACAGATTTTGACCAAAATCTGGTCACATTACTTCTACCATCACACCGAATTATCCTTGGGATATATTTATATAAATATATTTATAACGAATTTTCCCTCCAAAATTTTCTTTTTCCAATTTTCTCAACATTTCTTACTCAGACCCCTATTCTTACCAGTGCATAAAATTACTCGTGGCAAAATATGAGTAACGAGTAGTCAAAAATCACGAGTAACGAGTACGAGCGGAATCCCTGGCCATTAGGCGTCCTGCTGATAAACATTGCATATGACACCTCTTACACGAAATTCTGTTTTCTTGACTCAATATACCCGCTCATAGACTTATAGACCCTCAATTGAGGCCCTGAGATTCCCATTTTTGCCAAACCCATTTGCTTCCCAAATAATCATAATTGAGAAAACTTTGGTTCCTTTTGAGTAAACATAATAATTTTATCTTTTTTTGTGTAAATATTGCATTTTTTTATCATTTCCAATTGCTGTATGATGTGATGTTTGATTTGCTTGGATTGGTGCCCAAAAAGGCAGTGGGAATGGCTGATTTGGTTCGTTACTTTTTATTACATATTTCTTCTCATTTACTTTGAAAATTTGAAGCGTCCTTTATTTCAAAGATGTCCTTTGAAAAAGGCATGTTGCATTTTTCCCATGAAATGTAAAAAAAGGCTCAGCTTAAATTTTCTCGAGATTTACTTGAAAAATTCTCGGAAATTAACCATTTATTGGTAAAAATCTGCTAGCTAATCATCCCAATATTTTTCCTATCGGCACCGCCGGACCCCGAACTCTATGATTGTGAAAGCATGATGAAAAATTTTCATTAAATACCGAAGGTATTTAAATCGATTTCGGGATCACATAAGTCGAACTCCCCCTTATGTCCTTTGAAATCACCTTATCGGTCCTTTGAAATAGAGCTCGACCGATCCCTACCCTGTTTTATAATATATCAACACATGATAGTTTGAAATCTGACTTTTTTAACCCTTTTTTCCCTTAAATTTTATTCATTTTTTCAAAAAATTCCCCCGCGACGTCTAACGGCAGATCGGTACCACCGGACACCTTTTGCCTTAAATTTACTCTCAAAAATTCTTCAAATTTAATTTTTTCAAAATATGTTAACAAATTATTCCCAAATTTACAAAATTTCACTGGCGGCGCGCCTATCGGCACCGCCGAACCCTTCCCACTTTTTAAGTCCCTGGAAAACATTTATAAATCTCAATATAAAAAAAGAGCCATTTTGGGTGTACTATAGTCTATCACCCACAAAAAAAAAACTAATAAATTTGATGCCATTCGTTCTCTCGTGACCCGTAAAGCTCAGGAAAAATACTCCTGAGGTGCGGAAATGGCAAAAAAAAAATGGTTTTTGAACCGGTTCAAAATTTTGTGAAAATCGCCAAAATTGGTTTGAGGTTTTGTCAATATTTTTGTAAACTATTTTGGCATTTTTCGACCTTTTCTTGTAAAACCCCAAAAATTCACATGAAAATACGGTGCTCCGACATTTGCGGTCCGACTTTTGCGGCTATGTCCAAAATTGGTTTCAAATTTATGTTCCATTAATCCCAAAGTATTTAAAAAGCTTTAATAGAGGCTAATACATGAATTTTGTCCGAGAATTGCGTTCTTAGAGATGTTTCAAAAAAAAATCATAAATTATAAAAACACCCCGATGAATTACCTAAAGAGCCAAAAAATGCTCTTTTCCCTATTATTAATCCTTTTAGGACATTTGGGATGGAACCTAAATCTGGAAACAATTTTGGACATAGCCGCAAAAGTCGGGCCGCAAATGTTCGGACCGCAAATGTCGGGACACGGAAAATACACCCCTAACAAGGGGACATCCGAACTATCAGTGTCCAAGTCACTTTAATACCGCTTTTATTATGTAGAGCATAGTCGATTTACTATTGTGAATTTTCGGGTTTTTCGTCTCCACCCCCCCCCCCAAAAAAAACTGATCAGAAAAAATCGATCAAAGTTCCGAAAATCGATTAAAGTGGGTAATTTTTAAAAATTCATTAAAAATGAAAATCATTCCTTGAAACGTCGGGGAGGGGGGGGGGGGGGGCTGTAAACAAAGACAACTTCCAACACTCAGTTCTTGAAGGGCTATCGTTGATTTAATTAAAAAAAATTTTTTTTTGGAAAATTTTTTTTCATAAAGAAATTTGGGTTAAGCGGGACTATTCAGTCACGGGGCCACAACTTTCTAGGGGTTGCCCAGAGCAAAAAAACTTCTTTGAGCATTTTTGTAGAGCATTTCAAGCGCTATCTAGCTTTCAATGATACCGAATATACTTTACTAAAAGAGTTATGGTTATTTATTTGAGCCTGGGGCCGAAACGACCCCGACCCCTGACAACCGTATTAGTTTTTTGCATGAGAATTTTGAAAAGTACCTTTTTTGCAAACAGTAACCAGTGAATAAATTTGCATGTAATTTTATTGCTTCATTATGTACATATTGTCACTTTCAAATTTTACACAAAATTGCCTTTCAATTTTGTATAATACCTCCCCCCCCCCCCCCGTTTTTATGCTTTCGTTCGCCTCCCAACTTTTAATTCTTTTGCTGCCGCTAATCCTTTTTATGGCATTATTATTGTGTTGTTGTTGCTAGTGCACTTTGCAGGTTTTGTTGTCGTATGTTAACCTCCAAATTTTCACATTTTATGTGCATTCGATGTGTACAACAGCCAACTTGAATATATTTCCCGTTTATATGATACTTAGCATAATATCAATGGTCTCGCATGTCGTCGTAGGGAAAGGAGAGGAGGGAGAAGGATTGGTTGGTGAGTTGGGATTGGATTGGACGAGGAGCAAAGTGAGGAACAAAAACCTTTTGCGTTTACTTTGCGGGCGGTGCCTCTCCCTCCCTCTCTCTCTCTCTCCCTTTTCCCCAAAAATTCAGAGATTTTTATAGCAAAAGCGAGGCGCAGCATAATGTATTCTTCCTCCGCTGTTTTGTTCCTTGCTGCTTGGTTATGCTTGTGGTGACAATTGGAAGGGGGGAGGGGGCGCTGGTGGTCCATGACGATGATTATGGGGAAATGGAGGAGAGGGAGTGGGGGATGGTGGTGCTGTTTATTGATCCTTTTCTTTCACCACGGGATTGGGTGTTTTTGTTGGATGCGGTGGCGTCATGACATTTTGGTATGTGAGGACGACGAGACGAACGACCAACAGCAGCAGAAACAACAAGCAGTACACTGTTGTGTTTAGTGTTGAAAGGAAAACGGAGAGCAGCAGGTTGAGCTCTACATCCAACGACAAACAACAAAAAGCATTTATTTCCGCCCCCTCCGCCCAATAACCTTGCCTCCCTTGTCTGAATTTCTTTTACTGTACACCAGGGATAGGAGCCGACGCCCAAAGAAATTTCGGAAATCGGAATTCCGAACCAAAAAATGGTCGGAAATCGTTAATCGGAAATTATAAAAAAAACATTTTTGACAGTAAGATTGAAAAATTATGTTAATCATTCTCAATTTGTAAATTACCCTGCATAAAAGGGTGGCCGATTATTTCGTCAGTTGTTCATTTGGCAGTGGTTCATTTGGGCAGTGAAAATCTCAAAAACCAATAATAACATATAAAAAATGGAGCCTAAAATTTCCATAGTTAGTTTTCTGAAAGCCTAACCCCCTCCTATGTAGTTTACTGAAAACCCACCCCAGAATTTTTTCTGAGAATCTATCCACCCCTAGTTTTTTCTGAAAATCTAACCTAAGTTTATTTGAAAACCTAACGCCATAGTTGTTGTTTAAGTTTTCTATTTATTTTTTTCAAAAAAACTAATGGAAAAACTAGGGTTAGATTTTGAGAAAAAAAATTCGGTTGAGTTTTCAGTAAACTAGGGGGTTAGGCTTTCAGAAAACTAACTATGGAAATTTTAGGCTTAATTTTTTACTCTTTTTTATTTGTTTTTTGAGATTTTCACTGCCCAAATAATCGCTGCTCAAATGAACCACTGCCCAAATGATATGGAACCGCATAAAAGTACGGTCGGGGTCACTTTGGCGTGGCCTTTTTGGCGTCGTTGGATTTAATGGATATAACTTTGTCCAGAAGAAAGATAATTGAATATTATTATTAGTTATTACCATTCGATAGCTCTTGGTAAGCTCTATCTGGCCAACCTAATCAAGTTATTTTCAAAAAATTTAAAATTCCGGAACTTTTCTCGAATTTTTGAACATAACTTTTTAGGTTGACCAATTTTTTGAAATTTTCTAGGCTTACAAGCTATCGGTAAAATTCAAGAATACTTGTACCTCGCCAATTTCAACAAATTATATATCATTCGACTCCCCGCAGTCTGTAATGCCGAATCCGAAAGAATTTTTCTGCGGAAAGCACTCTGAACCGAGTTACAGACCCGGGACTGAAATGGGAAAATAGCTCGGGACTCAACCGTCCAACACCTAAAAGGCACCAATAAACGACCTAAACATTATAAATCGGTTTATTAAGTGAATTAAACCATTTTTTCAGCGAAAATTTTGACTGATTTTCCTCAAAAATTTCTATTTATGTTGCAAAAATCAGGAGGCCGCGGAGCGGCCCGCCAATGGCGAGCATGCGATGACGGAGCAAGTAGTGGGGCGCCCGAGCGAGCGGCGCCCCACCTACTGGCCGCCGTAGTCGAGTGTGCGGTGTCTTGGCCAAAATACACCAATTGTTTTTAAATTGGCCATTTCAGTCCCGGGTCTATAACTCTGTCCAAAGAGCTTTCCGTCTCAAAATTCTTATGTATCCGTGCTTTACAGATAAAGATACGTCAAATTACATAAATATTTTTTTGTATTCATTCATTTTACAACTAGGACGGTTCAGTCCCAAGCCATTTTCCCATTTCAGTCCCTGGTCTGTAACTCGGCACAGAGTGCTTTCCGCAGAAAAATTCTTTCAGATTCGAGCATTACATATCAAGAGGAGTCGAATGATATTTAATTTGTCGAAATAGGCGAGGTACAAGTATTCTTGAATTTTTCCCAAGCTATCAAATAATATGTACTAAGAAAATTTATTTTGGTTGACTCTGTGAAAAGTTATAGCCATTATATCCAACGTCGCCAAGAAGACTACGCCAAAAAAGCCACGCCAAAGTGGCCCGTTTCGTAAAAGTAGGTACGATGTTTGTTAAGTGAAAATATTACAAAAAAGTTTTTGCCGAAAAAAGACCCCAAAAACGTCGGAAATCGGAATTCCGTCCCATCTCTGCTTTACATGTACACCATTATTTTCAGTGTTTCAAGTTTAATTATGCGGATTTTTAAGTGTTAGAAAACTTAAATTGAATATTTTCAAATTTTAGTTGAAACGAGAATTTATCAGCCCGTAATTATTTTTTTCCGGCTCATTAGGTCCGCCAAAGACCTGCCGAACAATCAACAGATGGGAAACTAAATTGTTTTGTTTCAGTTACATATTTTTAATAACAATTTTGAGACTTCATTTTCGCTTCCGTTCTGTTGTGTGTCGTCCCTTGTGAGCTTATTTTAAAGGAAGTCGCTTTCTTCCGTCATTCTATGTCAGCATTTGGCTGTGAGTTTTTTTATTTTTATTTTTTGAAAAATTTAAAGTATTTTTTCAGCCCATAATTCTGAAGCTTCGACGAGCACTAATTTTCTGCTCGGCACCTTCTCATCGCACCAAAATAGCAGCAAATACCGCACCTACGCGTCCGCGGTGGACAAAGCGCTCAAGTCGTTCGAATCGACCACCGAATGGGCCGATCTGATCGCAGCATTGGGAAAGCTTGGCAAGGTTTGTTTTCCTATTTTTTAAGTAGTTTACTAGGAAAATGCCCCACAGAATTAATTACCATCCTTTGAAGAATTTGAAAAATTATGTTCTTTGCTATTGGCGTTTGATCTTTTATGCATCGAAAAACAGTTCAACACATTGGACAAGTATTTCATGTCTTTTTTTCTTCCATTTCTTATTGATTCTTTTTATTTATGAGAAATTGACATTTACATTAAATAATTAAAGAATGATAAAATAAATTGAAAAAATTTAGGTGTTCGCATCCAATTCAAAATCGTTCAACGACATTCCGAATCCGTTGACTGTCGCCAAACGCCTCTCCCAATGTCTCCATCCTGCACTTCCATCAGGTACATTTTTTGTGATTTATCTTTTTCTGACAATTTTTTAAATTTCTCTTGCCAAGGTGTACACCTGAAGGCATTGGAAACGTACCGACAAGTATTCAACATCCTCGGTCATTCGGGACACAATCAGAATTTGGCCAAATCGCTGTTTCTCTACGCAATTGGCCTCTTTCCCGTAACTTTTTGACACATTTTTGAGGGATATTTGTTACTTAATACATTTTTGGGTAATAAATTTCCCGATTTTCCCAATGTCCTTTCATCAGATGCATCTTGTCCAAACACTCAAAAAAAAAAAAAAAAACTTTTAGAAACATCCAATTTTTCTGGGAACTTTTAAGTCAGTTTATTATTCATTTGTTTTTTATTTTTAGGATATTTGGAAGAGGCGGGGACAACCTGTTTTGTGTAAAATAAGAACTCCATTTCTTTCTTTTTTTGGGATTTCTCCATAAATTTCGTCTCAGTTGATCGACCACTGCGGCATCAAGGTCAAGTCGGAGTTGTTGTCCATCTTTGAGCAGTTCCTTCTTCCGCTGGGCACTCACCTTCGGCCCGCTCTGCCCGGCTTCATCACCGCCGTTCTGTTGGCACTTGAGGAGGGCACCGAATTTTATGGGCGAGCCTTTCAATTGTTAGACCAACTGCTGGACAAAGTCGGACCAGCTGCCTTCTACACATGTTTTTGGCAGGTAAGAAAGAAATTATTTTAAATTTTGAAATAAATCTGTTTTTTTTTTTCAATATGCTGCTAGTAGTAATTCATTTTATGCCGAGTTTGAGATTTTAGGTGATAAGTTTTTTTCGAATAAATTCTTTTTTTTTCTTGTATTTTGGTCTTATGTTTATATAAAAAAAAATACCGCAGCCAAAAAATTTTTGATAAACAGATATACAATTCAATCGAATTTTTTTCATTTTTTGACTATTGGACAAATCCAAAAATTACAACTTCAAAAATTTATTAAGTAAATAGAAGTAAATTTTTAAGACAAAATTTAGAAGACCTATCAATTATTTTCGATTGTGTTTTACCCTATTTTTATAGGCTGTCGGTGGCAGTTCTTCGGTGCGTTTGCCGGCCCTCATCTTCATCAATGCTAAGTTGGAGAAGCGTAAAAGTGCTCAACCCGATGCCGAACTGTTGCACACTTTGGCCGGTGCTTCTGCCGCTGTTGCCACTGCTCCCTCCGCATCAGACGAATGCCATCAACAACAGCAAGTAGTTAATTATTGACAAAATTGTTTCAAAATTCTTCCTTTTACGATCAAAAATGGCCCTCTGATTGATGCGCCTTTAAAACATTTTACTTTTAGGAAAAAAAATATATATTGTCATATGCAGCATTCATCCTAAACCCCGGACATTTGCGCCAGGGACGTATCCATCCAGGGGGGGGGGTACACGGGGTACGTATCCCCCCCCCCCCCCCAAGACCCCCCCTCGGTCTGGATACGTTCCTGATTTGCGCCCCAGACATTTTCGCCCATGTCTAAACCCTGTTCAAATTTACTTTTAACCATCCCAAAAACAATTAGGGTTTGATAAACCATATCAAACAGCATTTTGTAGTGCTTTTAAAAAAAGAATTCGAATTTTTTTATAAATGGTCATTATTTCAAAAACTCTCGAAGACCGACATTTTTGGCCACAATCAATCGTAACTTCCATTTACATATTATCAAACTTTTTTGGATTCTTAAAAGTTAAATCTAAACAGAATTTACGAATAGGCACAAATGTCTGGGGCACAAATGTGGGGTAACTAAAAAATTAGATTCAAAAAACACGAAATATTTTGAATTAAAATGCTAACCTTTCTTTCTTTCTCCAGCATATGCTTCGCGCTCTGTGTGCCGTGGCGGACGATGCGGGCAGCACAAGTGCATTGGCACAGCGCCATCTGCTCGACTTTTTGTGCACCGCAATTCCGCTCGACTCGGCGTGGTTGGCCCGAGCCGAGCTCATCCAACTGCTTCGCCGGTCCATGTTCATCGTGCTTCGTCGGGACATGAGTCTGAACAGGCGCCTCTACCAGTGGCTGTTGAACCGGTTGGTGTACAAAACGCGTGACAACTTTAAAAAATTCCTGCCCAAATGTGCTTCCCCTTGATTTTTTTTAATTTAAATTTGCATTTCGTTATAAAAAGTATTTGGGACTTTCTTGAAAAAATAAGATTTTTGGTATTTTTTTTAACGACAATATTTCTCGGCGACCTTTTGGAGTGAACCGCTTCAAGTGCTCTTTTCCTTACACCGAGCCTAGTTGTTGAATAGAATCAAAGATTCTTTAATAAAAATGCCAAAATCCGGGCACTGTCATTATGCTAAATTCTATAAAATCTTGACCCATAAAACACCTATCTGCATAAAAATAAGCTTAATTGCCTGTAGAAAGTGCCAGAAGCATCTGACCTAATATTGCAATCAATTTTTATAAACTAACAATGGTAATCTTAAATAATTCAGTCTCAAAATATTGGGAACTAAAGAACAAAGCCCAGCTTGCCACCCGAAGCTGAACTTCGAAACAAACAAAAAAATGTTTTTGAAGACGCACTAAGATTGCAATTCTCAAAACTGAAATTTTGCAAGCCACAAAATCGGCACGAAATATTTATCTGGGTTTTTGTATTTTGTCGACTTTCCTTTGCAGCTCAAATGACATGGGCTTTGCTGGGCTGCCTGTGAACGGCACGGAGGACTCCAATGATCTCGCGTTTTTCAAGCAGTACACCCTTCCGTTGGTCAAGTCGGCTATCCGAGAATATTTGCAGTGTTCGGACACTGTTGAAGTGCCGCCTTTGTCTACCGGCACAATTCGACGCTACGGCACTCTGTTGAAGGTGGTGGGGAAAAGTGTGGAACAGACCCAAAACCGAGGAGAGGGACTGTGGGAAACCATCGCTCCCAAAACAAATTATTTAAGGTAGATTTGGGTTGAAAACAGAATTTTTCAGACATTTTTTAGTCTAAATTTAAGAAAAAAAAAAAAAATTTGTTCTGGTCTTACTGGTAAATCCCTTGAGGCCAAAAGCAATAAATAACACATATAAGAATCCGGTCCTTCGAATTTTTGCTGGTTACGCGCCTGGGAATTGTTCCAATTTCCCTAAAGATTTTTGTTAATTTTAGGACCCACAAATTCAATTCCCGGAAGTGCGCGTTTGTCGTCTGCTCCATTACATGTTGGATCGGCCGGAGCTTGGCCAAATGGTGTTGGAGGAGAGTTTGGCGGACTTGTTGGAGACGGTGTGTGCACGGGATGCCGACTTGGTCCACGATTTGCAGGACGAATGCGTCATGTTGGAGCCAAATTTTGAGCACATTTGGACAATGCACACGATGACAATGGACGACGAACAGCGGGTAAACATTGGGACATTCTCTTAGAATTTAATCTGTATATTTGGGATTTCATTTATCTTACTTTTTTCTTTGTTTGTTTTTTTGACAAAATAAAAAAGTTTATTTTTCTTTTGCAGAACCGACGTGCCGATGAGATAAAAAAGAATTTCAATGTGTTGCTTAATTCGTTGGAACCGGGCTTTGTGTGGAACTTCTTCAAAAAGTTATTTTCAAAGTAACGGCACACATTTGTTAGGAAAATTTTTTTTTAATGTCATCCTTCTGCCACAAAAAATTGAATTTTTAGTGGAAAATTTTTATTAAGAATTTTAAAGTTTTAACAACAAAAAAAGAAGTTAAGAAAGAAAGTTTTCCAACAAAAGTTAGCTATTCAGTTCACACCAAAACCAGACGAAGCAAAATTTGACGGAGCAGCATCAGTACACAAATGGCAATACCACCAAAAGGACGGGTGCCAATGAAAGCACTGCCGAAGTCGCCGCGCCGTCGCAACCGTTGCTGCGACTTTTCCCGCTCATGGTTACGTTCTGTGTTCGCAACGTGCAATTGGACTCTCACGGCGACATTCGCGGTCGTCACTTGCCCCTGCTGTTGCACACCGTTTTATCGGGGATGGCGACCAAATTTGCAGTCCCACAACAGCCGAAACAACAAACGCAGCAGCAACAACAACAATTGTCGACAACCGAGTGCTGCTGCCTGTTGGCCAACATTGTGTTGTGTCGTCGACTGTTGGCCGAAATCACGCAGAACAATTTGTCCATGGTTTTTGAGCAAATTCATGACGACCACGACTTTGACATGTCTCCGACAAAGAAGGACATCAAGTGCAACGAGGAGTTGGCCGAAGGTGACCCAAAAATTAGCGCTGTGTGAAAATTTTACATGCCAAACAATGGAAATTATTTATGTATTTTTTTCTAAAATAATATCTGGGGAATTGGAGGACAACAACTATAAATGGCTTCTTAGAGATGATAAGAAATATTTGGACAATTTTTTTGTATTCACCACCCCCAACATTTTCATTTTATTAATGTATTACATAGCTTAATGCCATTTACATTGTCCCGACAAAAGCTAGATACGACAAAATGACAAAAAATTTGGTCCAACCAACGAACATTAAAATCTTGACTTTAAATGGGTGGCGCTTATAAAACCGATTTTTCAAATATTTTCCAGAACAGAAACTCGTCGAGCGTTGCCTGGCTGCCTGCCTTCGACTGCTCACCGTCGTCTGCGATTGGTACTGTGCTGGGCGCGAGCGTAGTTTGGTCGGTGTGCTGTCCGCACTCTTTGCACTGATGCGCGATTTTGCCGACTTTCCCTTCTACAGTCTTCAACTGCTTCGCCACCATGACAACAGCGGCCAGGACATTTGCCGTTCATTGAGTGGGTTTTTTTTAAATATCGAATTAAATGTAAAATCGTATTTTCGGAAACGCCAAAAAAATTCTGACGGATATTATCATAAAAAAAAAAAAAAAAATCATTCCATCGCATAAGATTTTTTGTTGCTTCGTTAATAAGTTAACATAAAACATATCTTCTAAACATGTTAAATGTTTGAATGATATTAAATTTGTCAATTTGGGCAGCAAATACTAGGCGATCATTGTCCGCAAAATCTCCCCCTGATTTATTTCTTGCTATACTAGCACTGGGACCAGAGCAGAGGCTAATTCAATTATACTGTAATAAAAAATAAAAAAATTTGTTCTGGATATACTTTGTTTTAGTATTTTCCGTTCGGTTTATTAAATTTCATGTTTTTAAATCACCATCAATATATATATTTTGAACTGAAATGACGCATATCGAAACGGGTTGCTACAATTGTTTTCCTTAATAATAATAATCTCACCCTTTTTTCAGCCGATTCGGTGGTCCATTTTGATGAGCCCAACCACCACCAACCACAACAACAAATGCCCGCTTGGCTGTGCTCCGTGTTCCGTTTGATTGACCCGCCCTCCTGGGTCTGTTGCACTGTCGGCTTTGACTTTGTGCTGCGCAATCAACTCTTCGACCTGTTGCTGTACATGTGCGTTCGTTCTGCCTCAATGCTGGAGCAGCACACGGCCGTCTTTGGACGTGCGCAAAGCCAACGCCGTTTTGCCGGACAACAGCAGCACCATCATCATCATCAACAACAACAGCAGACAAAACAGAAAACGACCACCACCGTGCTGTTGAAGCCGTTTCTCTCCATGGCCGACCTGCAACGCATTGAGCAGGAGGGACTTTGCCGGGTGAAAAAATAATTTTTTGTTTCTCCATTCCCATCTGGTGGACGGATTTTTAAACTAAGCCATGTTGCTCTCTATCTAAAGCCAGTTTTGACCAATAAATATTCATTTTGCAAAAAATATTTTGGAGTTCAGAATTGGTAGTTTCTAGATGAATAGATTAAATTTTGTTGAAAAATTGCACTTAACGGAAAATATTTGGATAGGGCAGCAAATATCTAATTTTATCTGAGGCCTCAATGACTGTCCAAAAATCCGGGATGCAAATATTTGATGACAAAAATTGTCCCTTTCTTCTAAGAATGGTAAAAAAAGGCAAGTTGAACCACCGTCGGGTTATCTCGAAAGATTTTTAGTTTCAAATAAGATTTTAACAAAAATAAACAATTATACATCGTTTTCAGAAGGCTGCCGTGGTGCTTTGGCTCCATTTTGCCGATGACGACCCACAGGGCATGGACATTGGTGCGGACACGTTGCTGCAATCGATCGCTCTGTTACTGCTCCGTCTCCACTCGCGACGGGTGGGCGAGACGAGCAGTGAGGTGGAGGACATTGTTGTGGCGGAGCTGACTTCGTCGAACAAAGTGCTGAGCGGAAGTGCGGTCCGCAAGTTCCATGATCTGTGGGTGTTTTGTCGGAGTGCCGTCATTGAGGAGGTGTACGCCGGCATTATACTCAAACCGATGAACAGGTGCCAGCAATGGGCTTTTTTTTGGGTACACCTCAAAACGTCGCCGACGAAATGTCGCCAGCCGAAACGTCGCCAAAAAGAAATTACTAAAAAACCGTGATTTTTTTTTAGAAGATTTCGTAATTTTTTTCTTGAAAATTTGTCCCGGCGACGTTTTGGCGGTGATGGTTCAGCGGCGACGTTTGGTCCTGCTCCGCTTTTTCTGTTTTTGGACGAATGGAAACCATACCGGGCAACTATTTATGAACTCTCTGTGGTTCGGTGGTAGAGGGAACCCACCGGGTAGCGCGCTATGTAGAACATAAGGTTACACGCCCGGTGTGACTCGAACCCACTTCCTTTTTCCGTGGAATGCTCTTAAGTATACATTATAGAGACCGGCGGGGACGGGGCCCCGGCGGGTATTTCCCGGGGTCCCGTCCCCGGCCCCGTCTTTTTCAAAATTCTTGACAACCTTATGCGAATGTTTTTTAATTCAGAATTTCAATGCTAAATCATTTGCTGGTCTTTGTTTTTATTTTATTTTTCTCTTTTTAAAGAGTTGTGATGGTTCTGCTCAGTTTTATCGCTGATGACAAACTCAGTGCTGAACAAGTGGAGCTGAAAGCGTTGGCCTATGCCTGGTTTTTGGACTGTGCCCATCACAACGAACTGCACAAAATTGTCCAAATGCTCACACTTATGTTGTTAAACCCAGTGACGGCACGGGTAAATTTTGCCACTTTAAAAAAAAATTAAATCTATCCCCATTTTTCTTGTCAGGTTTCCATTCAATTTGTACAAATGCAAAAACGTATCACCCGTGACCAACTTCCGTCTATGCCGGCCGAAGCAAATTGTGTGACGTTGACAACGGTGAGCGGCAAACAGACATTTCACCACGTGTGCACGGATGTGGAACAACGACGGCATTTTGGCACAGGCGTTAAGGAGCAGTCGCGTAGCAACAGCAAAAGCGGAAATTCGTGGTACAATTACAGGTGAGAAGTTTGTTACTAAGTAATCTATGTATTTATAGGTTCTTGAAAATTCTAAATAATAAATTTAAGGAATTAACATCTTTAAAAAAAAATTAAAATTTCAGTATTTAGAATTAGAAATATACTGTGAACTTTGCACGATGTCTGCTCTATTTGTCGTATATTCTTTCCTTTTAAGCTATGTTGATTGCGACTCGCGCATGGCATGGGTGTCCGATTTGAACAAACTTTTGTTGCTGCCGTTTGGAGGCAACAACAGTGCCAACAGTGGAGGCGAATTCAACAGCTTCACGAATGCTTTTAGTGGTGATGCTTTCTGCACCCCAGCACAATCTGTCAACAATAACTGCCCAAGCAATTTCTTGTTTTCCTCTCCGTCACCCGGCGGGGATGACGGGATGGCCGGCATGTTCATGTCGTCACAGCAACACAACCAATCATCACCATCCATTGTTTCTCCTTCAATTGTGATTGGTGCAAGTGGTAATGGAAACGTCAACAACAACACCGCCACCTTCACCAATAGTGCCAAGGGGCACCGTCGTACAATGTCGGACATTCCGCAGTTTGACGACGATGCTGAGTCGGTGGACGCCTATTCAATGGACACATCGATGCTGGAGTCAGACGTGGTGGAGACGATACAGTTTTTGGTGGACTCCGTATGTGACATTGACGGGGAGGAAGAGGAGCAGTCAAAGCAGTGCATCATGATGGACGGAGATGAGGACACTGACGAATTGGAACAATTGGCTGCCACTAATATGTTGGACCAGGCACTTATGAATGAGAGTGAACCTTCGGCCTCATCAACGGTTGGATCGCGACAGGGACATCGGAGCGAATGCCGACAATCTGTTCGAGATAAAGCTGAGACAGAGTTCAACAGGTCGGCCAGGTGGGAAGGCAGTTGAATATAGTACGGAAATCCTTTGTTTCAAGCGGCACTCAAAAATTGGAAAATAATTTTTAGTTCACAACCCTTGCATTTTGGGATAGCGAGTCGTCTTTCTTTCGGGTACACCTCAAAATCACTCGACCAAAATCACGCCCAATTTCAGTAAATAAATGTTCAGCTAGAAAATCCATTTGTTCGCTTTTAAATTTTGGACTGTTGAATTGTGGACAGAGGAGGCTATGTTGACTATAGAATGGGAGAATACTGTCCCGAATAATAATTAAAAATTTTCTCAAAATAAATTCTATTGGCTTACAATTAGATCTGCCGACAAGCGGAAACGCGTTGCCTCCGCCCACGATTCAACTTATGACCAGGCTAGCCTCGTTGGCTCATTACTCGGCCCCGGCGATGCAGCCGCTGCGGTGCCACGGATCACTGCCTATGCCGGTGGTGAAACAATCCGTCGCATTCGGACAGGCCACCGACGCCAAGACTCATTGCAAGAGTCCATCTTCATCACCGGCACGCAGGAGTTGCGCTTGTTTGACCCCACCGAGTTGCCCAACTCAACCTGCCCGGGCGATTACAAACAACCGCTGCTGGACGAGACCTTCTCACACATGCTGTTCTATGCCGAGAGTCCGTCCATTGTCGACTTGGGTCGTGCCGAGAAGCTCTTCCGCACCATTGGCACATTGTTGCGCAGTGGCAACGGGTTGGGCCGTCATTTGGTGAACAGCATGCTGTTTACTAACATGTCCGAGCTGGTCAACCGGACCGGCACCAGCAGCGGCATTCATGGAAACAAAAGTGGTGGTAATGGAGGCAGCAATTTTGGCACCACCAACACGGCTAACTACAGTAGCAACAAATACAACAGTATCGCCACCATTGGTGGTGCGTCAACAGCAGCCTCCCAACAGTTGCTCGACTTCATGGCACGCCATTATCAACACATTCAAGGCGAAGGCTTTTGGGGCACAGAACATGAGAACACCACCACCAGCAACAGTCAGAAAATGGCGGAAACTAGTGGTGGGACGACGACAGCAATGGCAGTGACAAGTTCGGAGAGCAAAACTGGCCAACAACGGCACTCGACACTTTTCGAAATCTTTACGACGGTATTTTTAGGCGGGGGTAGGAAATTGGCACACACTTAGGAAGTCTATGATTAATGCACTTTTTTAATGTTTTTGTCATTCAGGTTGTGTTGTACTTCTTCCGTTCCTACTATTTGAACTCACCCATTAATCACGTGTCCGAAATAGACTTGGTCCTTTCATGGAAGTGTAAGGTCGCGTGATTTATTCGATTTTAAAAATCTCAAAATTTGAGGAAATTGTTTATCTTTACTGAATTGTGATAGAAATTAAGAAATATTACTTATTTTGGAAAAACAAATGATTATCATTAATGGCTTTTAAATTATTTGTATTCTCTTTTCAAATTTTCCCCTTCAGATTGCTGCTCTCGACTGTTTTACAGAACTGTTGCACATTCTTGATGACATTGTGAAGGAGGCCAGCTCCAAGGAGTTGGCCACATTTGTCCAGCAAATTTATCGTCAAACAAAAACCCAAAAAGTCATTCTCACGCTGATGCTGGCTGCCATCCCAACACCACCGAACCAAAAAGAATGGAAGTGAGTGCTTAATAAGCTTCATAGCTATAACAAGCAGAGTGTGAATTTTTTGGTAGATATACCGGAAATTTAAAGGGTTTTCCGATCATTTTTTGATAAAAATTAAGTGCACAAAAATTTGTGTAGCAAACGTAAAAACGCAATTGTATATTTAGTTATGCTACTGAAAATAGGCAAAATTAAAAGAATTTTTAAATGGATTTTAGGGAACTAAAGCTGTTAATTACGAATATGATATTCTTTTCGACTAGTTCCAAGTCGAACTTAATTAGACATGGGTGACTCACTTATTATAACTAACAATACACTCAGGAGAAAGCATCTCAATCGAATATTTTAGCTTGGGCTCGGAAACAGTCGAAATGGATAAGTATAGAAATTTTTAAAAAAACCGGGGCGGGGAACAATGCAGGGGGCGGAAGGAAGCGGAGCAGGACAAAACTCAGCCGCCGAAACTCAGCTGCCGAAATTCAGCCGCCGAAACTCAGCCGCCCGAAATTCAAACGGCCGAAACTCAGCCGAGACATAACTCAGCCGGACCAGATTTTTTTTTCAATATATTCCTAGGCCCCTTTTTTGAAGAAAATCCAGAAAATTTTTTGAAAAATTTCTGAAATTCAAAAAAACTCTTAAAATTTTCATTTTTTTTAGAAAATTTTTATGTAATTGCGTAATTTTCTTAAAAAAAGGCTTAAAAATATTTTGAAAAAAATCCGAAATTTCCGGCTGAGTTATGTCTCGGCTGAGTTTCGGCCGGCTGAATTACGGCCGGCTGAGTTTTGGGGTGCACCGCGGAAGGAAGTGTTTTTCATCTTTTGCCTAATTGAAATTTTTCTTTTTGTCCAGGATGCCTCTCTCTATGGACATTGCCGAGTTCAACAACGGACCACCAAATAGCAAACATTTTCGCGACCTGGTCTTTGCCTACCATCGCTCACTGCTAAGTTTGACCTCCGCGCTGGTGGTGCTCGAGTACAGTCTCCATGTTGGCACCCGACATTTCTCGTTCCAGGTGGGTATTTTTTTTTTTATTTTGTTTGATATATTCATTGATTGACTTTTTTTAAAACCGAAAAATTTCGGACCGGTTTAATCAAAATGCTAGTTTTTGGTTACAATTGATTTCTAAAAATTTGTTAAAGTCAATTAAAACTGAGGGGTAGTTTCCGTTTCGTTCGAATTGGTTTCAAAACCTTCAAACCGTCAACCCTTATTTATAGAATTTCAAATGTCGATTTATTTTTTTATAATGTTTTGAGACTCACTTGGGCCTTCCGATCAACCGAAACGCCTCGCCGTCTTCACAGATCACTGAAAATCAGATCAATTACAACTCTTCCCAGAATCGGTCCACAATTCGAGAGGCGCGCTATTCCGTCGTTGAACTTCGCCTTTTCCTTGGCGTCATTCTGAATGCGTTGAAGCGGTGTCCGGCACGGCACGAACTTTGGCTCCAATTTCTTGTCGGCATTTTGCCATATTTGGACAGGTTGTCGTTGGTTTTTTTTTGTCGTTTTGCGCGACTTTTCTGGCCAATTATCCGATCCTTTCCAGGGCCCTGGCCACCTTTGTTGTGCATACGGTTGAGCAAATTTGCCGAAACTTATACGAGTCCGTGTTCGTCAACGGCTCCGCTACCTCTTCTTCGGTGAACGGACTGAACACTGCGGCAGCACTGGCACTGATCAACAACAGCAGCATTATCCTCCGCCAGCAGCACCAGAGCGTCTCATCAGTGTTGGAGCATCCGAAATCGCCCATACAATTTGTGGACTACCGCATCAGTCGAGCCAACGACATGACGTCGACAACAATTGGCGACGACGACGGCACAGTGCCGACCATAGTTTACCCGGCTAATTATATTTTGACTGTAGGTTTTTATGTTAAAAATTTTATACGTTTTTAATTTATTTTATTTTTCTGATAAAAAAAAGAATAACGAAAAACGTCTTGATTAAAGGAAAAATGAGTCAAATTTAGCATTTTTTAATTTTGTTTTTTCTGGCGGGCTAACCGATTGGTTGCTTTTTCAATGGTGGACTAAAAAAAACGAAAAATGGTCTCTTTAATAAAATTTTATAGAAACCTAGAAACCAAATTTGTGTTTTTAGTTGCTTGAATCGTTGATGTCCATCATGCACTTTTGTCTGTTGGACGTGCGCAATGCGTCAATGCTTTCGCCCTCACCGTTTTTGGCATCCACCAAACAATCGTTGGTCTCCGCGTTGACCTATCCATTGGCATTGCCGAATTTCAATCGTCAACATTCGTCTTCCTCAACGGCATCCATGCCGGTTACAACAGCGACACCGCATCGTTCTTCGTCTGGCGTTGCGGCATCATCCGTCTCCGGTGGTGGTGGCGGCACTTTTTCTTCGTCTAACATGACCAGCATGGTTGGCACTGCTATCTCTGTCATTCCGGGCACTGGACTGATCAACAACCTGTTCGGCCGAGTGTTCACGTCGGGCGAGGCATGGGCACAAATCGGGAATTGATATTTGAAAAATTTATTAAATTTTCAGAACCCATCAAATATTTCGGCACGTGCCGACGCCAGTGGCAAATCGGCCGAAATGCTGGAGGCTCAACGGGAACTGATCAAACGATTTCCGAGCGCTTTGGCCATTCTCATCGACGTGTGGGCGTTCACTGAACAGCAACGGAAGGGCGGCGGTATTTTTGGCACATGTCCAACAAACACTTCGACACCAAAAGTTGGCACATTCAAAGTGAGGATAAACCGACAGTTGCAGACGAAAAACAAATAATCATATATTTTCTTTTCTAAATAAAATTTCTAATTCAAAAAAAAATAAAGTTGAAAATTCATTTATTTTTTGGTTTTCCATTTGTTTCACTAGATAAATGTTAAAAATTCTGCAAATATTATAATCCGGCAAATCACTTATTCAACATACAACCCTTTTTTTGTACAATAAGTTAGGTCAGCAATCTATGTTTTACCATCATTTTTCAGTCGTTGAGCACACTCATTCTGGACATTCTGAACCCAATTGCGAAACGACACAAAAATGCGCTGATGAACTCGTTGGGTGTTGTTTGGATGTTCCGCAACGGCCAGGGGACTGGTGTCAAAATGTCGGACGCATGCCGAGTAAGCAAAAAAAAAATTTTTTTGTTCTAAAAGCAGGTGTATAGACTGGTTACCATAAAAATTGAATAAATATAGTGGTATAATTAGATAAGGCAGTTTGAGCAACTTCTCATTAATTCCTAACAAATAATTGTTTAAAAAAATGCAATTGTTTATAAAAATGCTTATAAATGGGTGTGTAAATTTTTGGTTATTACTTAATTCAGAGGTCTCAATTTTAAATGGTTTTATATCTATGTGAAAATTTGCGTTTTCAGTGCTCCTTCAATTACTCTGCCCAGCAAATTGAAGTGACCAATTTGGCGCTGAATTTGAAGGCGTTGTCGCTGACCTCCATCATTTGCTCGGTCAGTGACACGCTGAAGGAGTCGGCCAACAAAACAACAACAAAATCATCCTCTTCCTCATCTTCGGCCAATACAAGTGAAAAGGCAAGTCACAAGATTGTATTTTTTCGTCTGTATTTTTTCAATTGCCATTTTATTGGAGGAATTTTCTGTCGGCACCACCGGACCCCTTTTACCGTAGGGTTTTTCATAATTTACTCCGAAATTCAACATCTTAAGGTCAAAATCTGTTACCAAAATACTCACTAATTTCCAAAAATGATGCTTAATTAGTTTTGGTGCAATTTTAAATCACTGGTCGATTAAATATTCTGGATATGTGAAATAGATTTTTCTCAAAATTAGTTCTTTGTTTAGATGGGCGTTGGCGGCTACGGTTTGGAGGTGGCACTGTTGGAGCTGTTACACCAATGCACTCGACAGGTGACGGTCACCGAACTGCGCGAGTCGTGGGCGGCACTTGCCATTCTCTTCAACGACTCGCCGCTTGCGCCACTGCCCGCCCGGGCATCCTTTTTGGAATTTGCGTCAGTCTTTATAAAATTGTAGTCTCAACCCATCAGTTTGGATTCATATCATTACCTATATCCCCCTCATTCTACTCTCATCATTTTTGTGAAAAATTTTTCAATATTTTATTTTCGGAAATCTTGAATTATAAAAAATTTCCGAGGGTAGAGGAGAACTGATTGGAAACCACATACATTTTTTTTATATCAATACAACGAATTGTTTAATTGGAGTTTCAATTTTGAAGAATGCTGACGGACTTTGTGCGTCGCTGCGGCAGTCAGTCGATCATTGAAGACAAACAGATTAGCAAAACCATTTTGGAGGTGTGCCAAAAACTGATCGAGGCTATCAACGTGATCGTGGGCTGGCAATTGGAGTCCACCACATGGTTGAAGAGAACGCTGGTTGTTCGACAGGATGCCAGCTCTAGTAATATTTTATGAATTTGCTAGGTGGGTGGGGGGAAGGGGCGGAGGAATTTCATCCCGGAACAAATCCACTGGTTTTTATAAAATTAATGCTATTCGAAAGCTAAGTGTTTAGAATCTTTCATTAAGCAAATGTTTAGCGATTACAAAAATTCGAACTTCTAATAAGTTACAGCTCACGAAACATGGTACTGAAATGGCCCTGTTTTAATTAGGATTTGTTTTTGGGGGCGCGGAGCGCCTGCCTTAACGAGCATATGAAGACGGAGCAAGTAATGGGGCGCCCGAGCGAGCGGCGCTTCACCTACTGGCCGCCGTAGTCGAGTGTGCGTTCTTATGGCCAAAAATTAAATCGCCCATTCATTTACGTTTGCCATTTCAGTACCAAGTTTTTTTGTTAGAGACGTAGCGGGCAAATCATTGGCATGATTAAATTCGAAATAATTAACATTGCTTGAGAAAATTTTTGTTGATTAATAATACTTTAAAAAAGCTGTCCTCAAATGTCGGTTATCCGCAAATGTCGGGTAACCGAAAATTTATGTGTTTCAAAATAATTTTTTCTTTCATTTTTTTCATCGAATTGTTAAGCCCAAAAAGCTGTGCCTTCCTCCGAGTTGAGCCCCGTATTGGAGCAGCGGAGCGGTGCTGGCGGCAGTGTCGTTGGCGCCGCTTCTTCCGTCAGTTCATCCATAGCGGCGGCGCCGTTGCTGTTTTCGTCAGCCTCGGCAATGGCATCGGAGGCCAATTCCATGCGCGGCTCTACCATTTCATTGACCGGCGCGGGTGTCGGTGGTGGCACTGCTGGTGCATCGCATGCTCCGCCGAGTCGGTTGTCCGCCCCGCTGGACACCCAGTCGATGACGGCGAGCAGCTGCGTTGGTGCTGGTGGAACGGTGTCGGGAGGAGGCCGAGGCGGGTGATCACCGATTTTTGAAAGAAAAAGGCTTTTATTAGAATTTTGTCTAGAAAATTTTGGGCAAGTTTCAATTTGTTTTTGAAATTTTTTGGCCTAGAAAATCTGAAATTTTTAGAGAAAAATTTAATACTAGAATTTTTTTAAATATGTCTAGGCGGTATTTCGGGCGGCGGTGTTTGAGGTGCACCGACTTCATTTACTCCGGCAATTCAAGAATTGTTTTCACTTAAGTTGATAACCTTACCGACAGCAAATATCAAAAAAAAAAAAAAAATTGTTTACAAGATAGAATTTATATGAAAATTCTCATTATTTGGAGGTAACGGATTTTGGGGTAGAATGCGTTGGGGATAAGTTTTCTACCCATAATATATTTGAGACCGGTCGGTAGGTTTTTTTTCGTGGGTTTCTTTCGAGAATCATAGTCAAAATCGAGAATTCAAAAATCCCCCCCCCCACCCTCCCTCTTAAGATTTTTCTTTTCTTTTAAGTTTTGCCTTCATCGTCCTCTGCAGGTAATGGTCCATCGTCTGCTGTCTCCATGCTGCGCTCGAGCATCAAAGACAGCAGTGGCGGTGGTGGTGGAACGGCCAACAAAAAGGACCCGTCCGACTCAACACAGGCGTTGTTTCTGTTGGCTGAGGTCATAAATTAGGCAATTAAAAAACAAAAATTTATGCCAATATTTATTTTATAAACCATTGATTTTGGCTTATTTTGTTGTAAAATGCTTTCAGAATCTCACTGAGCTGATCGACTCGGTGTGTAAAAGTGAGGACAAGGAGAAGCTTTTGCCTGCGCTGCAAGCAGTGTGGAACAACACGCTGCCATATTTGAAAGCTAAAAGGTGCAACTTACGCAATTTTTTAAGTACAAGGCCTTTATTAGCCAGTGCTTTTATTTTTAGTTTTAATTGCTTTTTTGTATTTCGTTATTTCTGTGTTTTACTAATTTGCCTTTGTTATTTCAGTGCTAAAAATGTGCGCTTCTTCTTGGCCAGCTCACAATTCCTGGCCTCGATGAGCTCCTACAATTACATGCGTTCTGTGTGGAAGAAAAATGCGATGGATTTGCTGTGGGACAATTGTACGAGAAGGAGGGGGAGGGGAGTAGGGTTATAGTAAATTACTTTAAAACATGGAAAGGGGGAGGGAGATCTAAATTAAGGGAATAAACCCTTGATTTACTAAATATTTTTTCTATAGCATTCTTTAAAATGGATATCCATGCTTTGCGCCAATGGCTGATTGTAATTGACAATCTGATGACCAATGACAAGACATCATTCAAGGAACTGCTCGGTTTAGTTTTAACTTAAATAAATTTTTTTTTTCAAATAAACTTTCTCTGGTCAAGATATTTATTGGTATACTTTAAGTTATGGTAGCCAATTTTTCATCAAAAAATCGGGTTTTCTATAATTTGGACCACAGTTTTTTTTGAATTTTGGAGGGGGAGGGTGAAAATCTGCATAAAAAATGCTTGAACCTGTAAATAAACCCCAAAATTTATAACCATTTCACCATGTGACAATCAAAAGTTGACGCAAAAGCGGAAAATTCAGCGCGTATCACCACCTCAACGTCTACCACCCTGTCAACACTGATCACCAGCAAGGAACAGGAGTATGAGATGCGGGCCCAGTATCTGAAGCGGCTGGCGTTCGTCATTCTCAGCTCGGAGTTGGACCAATACGCGGGACAACTCAGCGAAATTCAAGGCAAAATTTTGTCGTATTTAACCATGCCTTTTTGATGGAGCAGCTTTTCTCCCTTTCCTCAAGTATCTTTTTTTCTTTTTAAGGGGGATTTTCTATAGAAAACTGAAATAATAATAAAAAAAAAATTAATATTTTTATATATTTTTTTAAAAATTTCTATAATTTTATGACGGACACACACACATTTAATTGATGACAACCAAAATCATCGCCAAGTATTCATTACATGCCATTGGTGTTGCCAATTTTCAGAAAGGTTGACCGAAAATTTGCGCCTTTGCCAAGTACCTGTGATTCACACACAAGTGTTCACCTGCTACCGCGTGCTCCTGGTCCGCATGAGTCCCAGCTCATTTGTGTCCATTTGGCCATCGATGGTCACCGAACTGGTTGGCAAATTATTAATTAGTCAATTAATTAATTTTCCGATAAAAACAAAACTCTCAGGTCCATGTACTGGCACAAATTGACCACCAACTCACAACGACGAGCAGTTCCACCGGCGGTGGTTCCTTTTCCGTTGATGAACAAAAGTCGGTGCGTGACGAACAGTGCATGCAGCTGTTCTTGGCCGCTTGCAAATTGCTTGAGACACTGTGCACGCTTCCCTCCGGATACATGTCACAGTTTCAAATGTATAGTGCCGAATAATATGCACCTATTTATAACCTGTTTTCATTCATTTGACATCATAGTTTTTAGCTTGATTTTTCGGGCTACTAAATCGGTGGAAAATGGTATAACTCTATTTTTCGGTCATTAAATAGATAAGGCATTTGAAAAATATATTTTGAAATTCATTTTTGAAAAATTTTTAAAGGTGTCGCTGGACATTCATTTCGCCAATGAATGCCGTGTCGGTCAGCGATGTGTTTGTGCCATACGCTGTTCGACTGAGCCAATTGCTCAACAATAGGGTAAGGGACAGAATTTTATTTTCCTTTACCTTCAAATATTATGACGGACGTGACCATCGGTTCATATCATATACAATATTGGAACAGCTTTTCATGGAAATTTATATAATTTTTCTTTAAATAACTCCGAGAAAAATCTTGGATATTCAATAAGCGTTCCCTGTTAGTCTGCAAAAAATTTTATTGGCTTTCAAAAGTCTAAATTCAGCAGAATTTAGTTTTAAGAATTTTCCCTCTTGTAATTAGTAATTAATGATTTGCAAGCTAATAAAAAAAATCTAGCGGCTATCGAATAGTACCATTTTATGTTTAATTCGGTTGCAACTGAGAAAAGTTCTGACAGTTTTTGCTCGAAAAAACAGTGTATGAATCGGTTTTATGTCTTGGATAAGTGCATAAATTTACTTTTGTCGTCCCTTTCCACAAATGTCGCAACTCATTGTTACAATAATACCTCCTTTTTCTTTCAGTACACCGAGTTGACCGGTGCCGACATTGAAATGCGTTCCGCTTCTCTGTTCAACATCAAAACACTGACTTCGTACCAGGAATTGCACCCGTTCTTCCACGCGTTGAACATGCAAAACGGCACTGGTGGTGCACCACAACAACAACAACACCTTTGCAACGGACAAATGGACGATGTCGGTAGCGACAACAAGAACAATGCCAGTGTTGACACCACGGGGGGAGAGGAGGAATTTGGCAGCCACAGAAGCTCGGTCGGTAAACACGATAACAATCATTTTAAAGTAGGGAAAAATCAAAACAAACGCTTTTGAAACCAAGAAGTTTAATTTCCTGGCAATCCGGTTTGTTCCCGCACTATCCGGATTTTTTTTTTTTTTTTACTTTTATAATCATATGAAACTGTTTAACATCACACTATCTGGGCTCCTACGTAAAAATAAAGACTAACGACGAAGCGGTATTACCCCAACTCGTTTCAGGCCAACTCGTTTTTACCCCAACTCGTTTTTTACGTGTTATAAGTATAAGGACTGTCTAACCTACCGCCGTCTGCGCTCTACGAAAAATACGGGCAAAACAGGGTTAAAAAAACGAGTTGGGGTAAAAACGAGTTGGCCTGAAACGAGTTGGGTGTCGTCCGACGAAGCGGTGTAATGACGTAGCGAATATTTGAAAATTTTTAATTTGTCCTTAAATTCTTTTTCCCTATAGAAGAATGTCAGAAATTAAATGATAGACTAAAAAATATTCTTGAAACATGTTAAGGGGACGACGGCCCCACGGCTACGCGACGCTGAACTGCTGAACGGCTCGCATTCGCTGAAGAGCGCTGTTGCGCGCATTGAGCACTCGCTATACGTGGACTTTGCCGAGCATTGGCAATTGTAATGATAATGATGGAGAAGAAGAGGATTTTGCCGTGTGTATCATTAAACAAAAAAGAAGCGGGTGTTACTGAATTTATTTTATGTGTGTGCATGTTTAATGTGATCAGAAAGGGGGTTATCACCGCCCTGCGCTATCTACCCCGTCCAAAATTTAAATGAAAAGATTTAGAAGAAATTTTGGATAATGGTACTCCCCCAAGGCATTGATTTTATGTAACCACCATTGTCACCCCTTCCATTCCAACCGTTCTCATTTTATGTCCTTTAGTGTTTTACCTGAACAGGTTATACAATATGTTTGACCAAACAACGTGATAAAAAAGAAATTAAAGAAACAACAAAGGAGGTTTTTCTTTTTATTAAAAACTAATTGTAAATTAAAAAAAGTTATCGATGTAAAAGTAAAAGGCATGGGTCAAACTTTCTGGCAACATTAACGCATAAACATTTATGAAGAATGGCAGTCAGTCTGGTGAGCAGTTCAACTGGTGCGTGAACTGTTTTTACGAAAGGGGCTTTTCCTTTGGGCGGATGGTTCACTTGGTCCCGATCAGTTTCCCTTCGGGCCCGGTGCGGAAGACCGGTATCGGGATTCTACTGTAGGCTTAATACCGCCGTCCGCTTCCAACCAATTGGAACAAATTTGGTCGTGCTCATCCTCTTCACGTGTTAACGTCATGAAGATGGGCGAGGCGGGAGTGGACCCGCTTCTGACTTGGAAATTTCCCCATATAAATTTAAATTTTCTAAAGAAATGAACAGTTTTACATTTTCTGGGGAAATTGCCAATTTCGAAGGACATCTTTGGAAACAAGGACATTTCAATTTTCTAATCGGCGAGGCCTGTTTCAAAGGACGGTCTTTTGATTCTAAGGACGAATCCCTACCCTGTTATAGAGCATTGCGAAAGAAATCCATGTGAGAGAACAGAATATGTGAGCAGAGAAAAATTTTGCAGAGAAAAACGCCCAGTACCCACCCATTCATTATGCATAAAGAGGATCCCCGGATCCTATACATTTTATAAGGGAAACGGATGACCAGACCACGAGTAATAAACAATAATCGGTAAATACCGACATGGAAAAAACACCGGAATGAAAATTAAGCGGAGAGAAAAAGCACCGCTCACAGGGAATGGACCGCGAATAATAATGAAGCGTGGGATTCCGACGGACAAAAAATGTTACTGACTATAAGCACCGAAGATGTTGGCTGGGGCCCCGTTTTTCTTAAAATAGAGCAGCATATGAACACACAACAGGGGGGAGGAAATATCTGTAATGTAAATTGTTTTATGTTTATGGTTTGAGTCAATTTCTTCTACTCATTAACACGGTACATAAATTATGATGAGAGATGGTAAATGGTGATGATGTGTGTTCTTTGATCACTGTATTTCAATTCGTTCGCTTTTCTCTCCCTTCTCCGTCCCTTTTCGTTGTTTCACCGCCGATGCGTTGCCATCATTTTGTCCACCTCCGAAAATTTGAGTTTTCGCGGAAGAATGTCTGAAAAACGCGGGCAACATTTTTAAAACCCCAGCAAATTTTTAGTCGCTTTTACTAAAATAAATGTGAGAACTTCTTAAACCAGGGATGAGCTCTTATTTTTCTTTTAATACAAACATTCAGTCCAAATAACTCGGACTACAAGTTCAAAAAAAGGGAACTGACTAAAAACAATTATTCATCTTCAGTTATAATAGAAAAATCCCCATTGGATGGTTTCGCGATCCTGACAAGCTCCGGTCTTGTAAAATTTTGATACGCCACTAACTTTTAAAAAAAGAAGTTGCGGGTGTGGGTATGTACCAGGGATGCCGCCGATCTCAGATTTGAAAAATCGGAAATCGGAAAACCGGAATTCCGATGCCCAAAATTTTCTCGGAAATCGGAAAACCGGAATTCCGATGTCGAAAATTTTCTCGGAAATCGGAAAATCGGAATTCCGGTCCAAAAACCATCGGAAATCGGAAAATCGGAAATTTTTTTTCTAAAAAATTACTAATTTTTTTTTAAATTTTTTTTTTTGACCCAAATCTTATTTTTCGAAAATTTTTATTTATTTTTGAGAAAATTAATTCCGATTTTTTTCCGATTTTTCCCCAAAAATATCGGAAATCGGAATTCCGATGCCCCAAATTTTTCTCGGAAATCGGAAAATCGGAATTCCGACCCCAAAAACATCGGAAATCGGCGGCATCCCTGGTATGTACTGCCTCCCATGGATTTGTGTCTCTACTCCCCCTCAATCAATTCTTAAAATTTTCACTAAATTTAAAACTCGGCATACCATGGTGCCCTTTTTTTTCCCAACAAAAAATTGCAGAAAAAAAACAACAACATGCTCACCTTGAATGAAGTTCAGCTCCTCATTGTGCTGCACGAACATGGCCAACTCGTTGTAGTTGATCCGCGTGTGTTGGTTGCCGTTGAGCATCTGCTGATGTGCGCCTTTAGCAAGCATTGAAATGAAAGCTTCCTGAAAAAATAGTCAGCAAAATATGGTAGACACCGATGCTATTAATCTGACAAACCCAAAAAATTTTTTATATGGGTTATTTCTGATCAGAGTAGTAAATTTGCTTTCACTGTTATCTCTGACCTCCAGATTTTTTTTAAATTTTTAGCATAAATTTTTGAGAATTTTGTTAAAAATTTTAATGTTAGGAATTAAAACAAAAAAATTTTCTCGGCGGTGTTTTGTCCTTCCACAGAAACAGACCCAGGTTAAAAACGGGCTGCTGGTTGACTCTGATCAGACTTACAAGAGCAGTTCCATCATTTCAAACCGACAAGACTCACCGCCGCTTTACTCATTGCGAACATTGCCTCTGCACTGAGTTTCAACTCGCTGACATTCGGCGACGACTCCATGATGGTCCGAACTTTGCTAAGCGGCAGCATTCGGTGTTTGGTGGAAGAGGAGGACGAAGTGCCGGCGCCATCTGCCGTTGGTCCTGCTCCGTCTTGACGCTGCCCCCTTCCATCATGAGCATGGTCATCATCATCGTCGTCGTCTTCTTCGTCGTCCACATCATCACCATTTTTGAAATGTTTGTCATTGTTGTGACTGTTGTTGAAGGTCAACTAAACAAAGAAAATAGATTTCTGGTCGTTTTTGAGGGTCAATTCAGTCTAACCAACCCATAAAATGAAAAGAATAAGGTATTTAAATCAAATTATAAATTTTCAGTCCTTAATTAAATTACAAAAAAAAAAAAATTTTTTTTGAATGAAAAATCCATATAAATTTTGTGGTGATACGGCATTGCCTGAGCAGGAAATGCGGGGTAACCATCTTCGAAGTTTTATGACCCCCGCTTCTTTTTTTTTAACCTGCAGTAATCTAGAGACGAACAGAACCTACTGATTGTTTTGAGCAAATCCCTTTTAAAGTAACTTCTCACTTAAATTGTATGTAAAATATTTTATTTCAAAACAGGAGGGGAAAGGGAGATAGTACAAAAACCCCCGAAAGTACGGAGAAGCTGAAACACTCCCAATTTTGGGAATTCATATCACCACACCAAACCCACAAATACGAACCCGTCGTTGGGCTCCGCCCTTCGTTTCTCGTTTCTTATTTGTCAGCTGATGATGGTGCGGTAGTTGTTGTTTCTGATGATGTTGGCGATGGTGATTGTGGTGTGCCATCCGCGCGCCTAACGATGCCATTGACTTTGCCGGTGCTGACGACGTGCCGGCGACAGTGGCCCAATTCCGCTCTCGCATTTCCTCCAGCGCAGCGCCCAATCCTCCGCCTAGCGCCATACTGCTGCTGTGCCGTCGCGGACTTCTGCCGCTACTCCCACTGGAAGTGCCGTCGACGACACCGATCCCGTTGCTCTTCGTCACTTCCTCCCTCCGCTTTTTGGTCGGCGAATGACTGTTGTTGCTGTCGGTGCGTAGACTGTGGTTGTGCTGCTGACGGTGCTGTTGCTGCTTGGCCACCGGACTCCGACTGTTTGCGCCCGCCTTATTGCTGCTGCCACCAGTTCGGTTGCTGTTGATGCTGCTGCTGGTGTCAATACTGCTCCGTTTTGTGCCATTGTTGTTGGTGCTCATTAGCTATGGATTATTGTTCGCTGCTCAATAAAATATGCCTTTTCTTGCGCTGTTACAAAATGAATGAGCATCGTACAAAAAAAAATAATAACAACGTTCGACTACATTTTTAGCAAACAAATGGGTGAAAGAAAAAAAAATCTGCAAATTGCTAGTCTTTTTTGTTATTTGTCAAACGAAACATCTTTTTCTTTTTTTTGGAATCTTTCATAAAAAGACACATAAATACACACACATACAAACAACAACACCATGTAATTGATTCACTGCAGCAATTATGCTTTTTTTTCTTCTCCTCCTCAATTTGAAACACGTCCATTTTGTGGTGTCTCTGTTGTGTGTTGCTTTGCAATTCTTCCCTTCTTCACTTAATGTGATGTGACGACGGATCTGTAAATTTGAAAAAGGATTTTATTTGCTTTAAAATTTTGAAAAACGGCACTGCGGGGGCGGGGAACTCCTTTTTCACGCAAACTTCTTAAATTCCAAATGAATTTTTTCCTGTACAAAGCCTAAATTTAAAAAATTATTTTTTAGGGCTTTTGAATTTCCGCGGTAGGGGGTGGGGCTGAAGGTCAAAGATAGGGCAAAAGCCCTGTGGTATCCCCCACCCCTCGTGTTGCTTTTCGAATCTTTGGACATGATTATGATTAGTAAAAATAATGGACCTTAATTACCCAAACGTTGTAATGACGAGTCGACATGCTCGGCAAGTTCAAGCTGTGGTGGATGTTCCTCACTATCTTCATGAACTAAAAAAAATTGATGCTCATATTTTGCAGGTCTCTTTTCTTTTGAAAAAAAATTACAAATTTTCCTTTTCCGTTGCGTTGACAATCGACTGGGAAAAAGTTTTGTGGCTGGTGCCGATGAGGATGAAGGTGGCATCAAAATTGGTACCGAATTGCCAGTGTCAACCCCATCACTGGTGCTGGCGCCCAACGCGGACAGAGTGCGCTCCCAAACGGACGATTCGTTGGGATGGGCGGCGCGCAAATGGCGCACCAACACTTTAAGTCCGTAGAAGACAATTGCTAAAAGGGAAGGAGGAGGCAATAAAATCGGAAAAAGAAAATATGATAGAGAATGAGTGCGAGAAGCTTAGATTTTTGGTCCTGTTTTAACTAGACGAGGACAAAAATGCACTCGAATTCTGAAAGGCTCGAAACTGCACACTGACAACAAATTGGGCATTGCGTTCCATCCGGCAAATTTGGGCGGACTGTGGGCTGCAAAAGTTGATGAGGAAGAGGGGCAAAGTTTGCGTAAGACGAACCCTGCTGCTGGTGACGGCGATGCTTTTGGATGATCTTAAAAATGAACGTCAAATTTTGATGCACGAAACTTTTTTAAATTGGTATTGCTGGGAGACGGTCACTTAAGTACCCGGAGTCGGGACTTTTTCAACCTGGAACCGGTTACCATATACTCTATCCAAGTTTGGCAATGATTTTCGGGGACCCGATCTACTATATCCAAAGCAATTCGTTATACCATCTCGCTTATCACAGCACGCCAAGCCAAACCTTTTTCATCATTTGACGCCGAATCACAGAGTCGCCAAGCTCCGGCCGAGACGATGACACCGTCACTGATGCGTGGGAAGCGGAAACATAGGAGGAAGACGTCACCGGCTCAAGTTCCTCCTCGTCAGCATCAGCGCATAGGAGAGCGAAAGACGGGGAAGAGGTCGATGGCATGCCATTGCCGTTATGGGCGATGTCACCATGAATGGTGGAATCGAACAATGCCAAGTTAGACAAGGTAGACGACGACGAATTCAGTTGTTGCATGGCCGCTGATGAAGAGCGACCGATGCTGCTGTTGTTGTTGCCGGTGGAATGGGACGACGGCGTTGGCACAGACAAAGCCATAGACGCAGAAGACTGTACGAAAAGAGCGGAAGTGGCGTGGTGATGCGGAAGCCCAACGGCAGGCAAATGCGACAAAGTTGTGGCGGCGGCAATCCGACGGACACTCTTCTTCAGATCCGTCGCTTCCATCTATTTTTAGTGAAATAATATTTTTACTAAAAAATTAATAGATTTAAAATAGTACTTTTTAGGAATAAATTGAAAAAAAAAATAATTTATTTCCGAAAGTTTCCTTTAAAAACTTTTAGGGTCTAAGAAAAACCAAACTTTTTTCCCGGAAAATTTTGGGGTGCACCCTCGAAATTGTACTTTTTTGTGCAACCCATTCAATATCGCCCCAAAAGTTGGAATATTTTTCCGGCGATCCTTCCCTCCCCAATTCTTCATTTGCCTTAAGGACGGACCTCTCTAACTATTAATAAGGAGTGCAGTTCTTCAGCCCCAACCAAATCGCCCGTTAAAGATTTTTTGTTTTTCTAAGAATACAATTTCTTTTTTTCGGAAAATGTGGGGATATTTTTTGGGAATGCTTTGAACCCACTACAAATACTCGTCCATTTGCTCACCTGCTGTCGCATTTTTTTGTCAATCATTTTCAACGTGTACGGGCACACTTGGCGGTAGTGGAACAGCAAATTGTACTCGTATTTGAACCGACTGCCACAAAGCAGACAATGGTGGGTGCCGAAGGAACAGTGGGTGCTGGCCATGTGTTTTTCAAGCCGTTGGACGGAGGAGAAGGAGCTGAACAATTTGGAATTTGATATGATGGGGAAAATTCATTTAATAAATAATTAAAAAACATTTTTTGAAATTCAGGAGGGGGGAGAGGAAGAAAAGCTGGGAAATTCAATATGAAATACAAAAAAAGGATGTGGTGGTGCGGTGAAAGAAGCCATCGACTAACAAAGCAATCCAAAAATGCAAATTAAATTGTTTCTTAAAAAACATTTTAAAAGAGTATACGCCACAAAAAATGCATTTCGTTTCTTCGATTTTTTTTTTTCATTTTGAGATAAATGTAATTTTGAATAATTTCACTCTTGTTGTACCGGTAGCACTCGCTGCATTGCACCGACTGGGGCGCGTACTGAATCCACTGCAACCCGTCCCGTTCCGCAGACGTCGCCCGAACTGCTTGCGCTCCGTGTTGCTGTGATGGCACAACAGCAGCAGCAGCAGCAGCCAATGCTGCTGGCACTGTCCGTTGTCGTTGTTCCACCAACGCTGGTGGGGGATGAGGTGCAAAACGTAAACGCTGATGCTGGTAATGATGCGCCCCCTCCTTGTGCTGCTCGCCCAACCGTCCATCCGCGTTAAACAGTAAGAGAGTGCCGTCGCTACCACTGATTTTGTTGGCATCAGCAACAGCACCAGAAACGTCGTCGTCAAAAAAGTCGTCGGCGAATAATATTCCCTAAAAAGAGAGTAAGAACAGAATGACGCAAGAAAAGGAAAGGAATTTGACGAAAGATACAAATGGAGGCATCCTCTTGGTTTTAGTGAATTAAGTACTTTACAGATTTTGTACAAATACAAAAAAGAATGGACAAAAAATTGGCATTGGAAATTTTGGTGAGTGAAATGTGTTGCACGAAACGGGCTTAAAATAGAACAATGATAGCCGAAACAAATGATAGATTGGATATTAGTTGTGATACGAAACGAAAAATTTGTGATTGTCTTTTAATTTATGGATACGGTCATCCTTTCTCAGAGATGGGCGAAATCAAAATTTATTACCCGAAACTGGAACTCAAAAACACGAAAGTTCGTACACCCCTGGCCCCTCCACCGAATTTTCATACCTCAGCCTGCGCCCATTGTTCATCCAATTGCGATGGCGACTCGAAAACGGACTCGGCTCGATGCTGTGCCTTGGCGGTGCTGTCATTGAAAATTTGATGCTTAAAATGATGCGTTTTTATGGGCGGAAGAAAGTAAATAGTACCCGATTGGATGTGCTTGGCTGTTCAGCTCCGTCTTCAAAATTTTCTCCAAACGCTTCGGAGTCTGAAAATTTTTCTCGAAAATATCCAAAATTTAAACGATTTTCACCATCTTTGCATGTTGTTAAATTTTTCAGCAAAGCGATAACCAATTGTTTCAGCCCAATGTCATCCAACGCAATGTCCGAATTCGGGGGCAAATTTGCCTAAAAGTAGTTTTTTAAAAAGCATTTTTTTAACCGGCTAATTTTTTTTAGAATCGTTCGGCATGGGTCGGACCGAAGTAACCGAAGTTGCAGCAGAAATAATGCGGGGATTAAAAATGTAAATTTCTTGTGTCTGATTTTTTATTTCCCCCTTCCAGAAGAGGCACTTCTAAGCCAGGCCCGTAGCCAGGGGGGGGGGAATTCCTCCCCCCGCGAAATTTTTTTCTGGCCACGGGCTTGCTTCTAACTGAAAATTTCGACCAGGCCCCTAAATATAACCGGTCAAAAAATTTCAAGCAAAAATATGAAATCACTAAAAAAATTTCTTTATTTATCTAATGAAAAAATCACTGATCAGTTTTTTGTTCTATCAAGCTCACATGGATAGTGCTGCACCCAGTTCGCCAGTGTCTGATCAGGTTGGCTCGTGTGCGGAACGCCAACCCGCATAGATTGCAAAAAAACGCTCCGCCAACGCTGCGCCCGTCCACCGGCCGTTCGCCGCGATGGACCGCCAGATGGACGGATAAATGTTTGTTGTACACGGTCAGCCCACACAGCGAACATAAGGCCAATTTGTCACCTAATAGGGAACGGAAGGATAAAATTAATAAAGTAGAATGTAATGGCATCAAAAAGATTAACACTCGAATATAAGCCAGGGAAAAAAAGTTATATTAAATGAAAGAATAGCGAATTTCATAATTTTCGGGGGGAGATTTCATCAAGTTTTCGGGCAATTTAATTTTTGTGCAAAATTTCATCAAAAAGTTTCTCTGTGGCATGGATCGCTTCGCCGGAATTTTACTGCAATCCTTTCCACGGAATTTCATCCGTTTAAACCAACCATGAGGACATTTTCCGAGGGTAACCTGCTGGAACTTCGGACAAAACAAATATGCCTCGTTTGTTACTCAGTGTTTTGTAAAATGAACCGCAAAAACACGAACCGAACATGTTGGCCATGGTCAATTTGCTGGCCAACGTTTTGTCGGCCACCGTTTTGTGCTGATGTTGCGAAAGTGGCGGCACGGTATTTTGGCGTAAAATGGGCGGCAGTGCCCGTCGCAACGGCACCGACGGAACGTCCAATTCGAGCGGACCAATGGCCAATTTTTTCTGGGCTATTTCCTCCACCAATTGGCGCAACGCATTGATTTCGATGGACTAAATTAAGAAAAATTAAAATAAACTGATGCCAACTGAACAGGAAGATCCGACTTTTAATATTTTTCTTTTTTTCGACTAATGGTTCACCAACAAAAAGTCTTATCGAAAAGCAAATTCAGCAACATTTAAGATGATCCAATTTTGTGTTTCACTGACAATTAAAAAGAAAATATCAAGTAAAGCTTGACTTTTTTCAAAAAAAAAATTGGTATTAGTTTTTTTGGGTTCTTAAAAATCTTGCAAAAGAAAAAATTTAGTTCTGTAATTTCCTGGCTGTTTTCTTTCGGGGCGAGGGAGGGAATACGTTGGGCTCCCCACCTTGCGTTCCTCCGACGACAACAGCTCGTTCATGTCCCTGCATGTGTTGCGCCAATGAAAAAACAAATTGTACTCGTACCTGAAATAAAATGAATAATGAATTTCTTTCCTCCCCTCTTTTTACTTGTACGTTTTGTTGCACAGCGGACACAAGTAAAGGCCGTACTGCTGGTGGACCGACAAATGGCGCTCTAAACGGGCCATGTTCACAAAGGTTTGTCCACACTCAAAACAGCGACAACCCCCGAACACACGAGAACGACGTTGTTTGAAATCAAAAAAAAAGAAAAAAAGTTTTCATTGAATTAAAAATATATAAAATAACAAAGTATAAATGGGTTCCCCTTTTTCCAACAGCACTTGGGAGAGCTGGGTAAAGTGGGGATTTGGTGATGAACCTGGACAAAACTTCGCCGATCAAAACGTCGCCGGATTAGTTTTTCCCCCTTTATCCACAGAATACTATAAATTTATTGTCATTCAAATTCGGAGTATTTTTCCTTCAAAGATTCACTACCGCATCCAGGCATTCTTTTGAAAAAAAAGACTGATTGTGAGTAGAAAATCACACCATGACGTGAGTAGGAAATCACACCATGACGGGGCTCAAACACTTACCGTAACTGCCGACCGTGTCCTCATATTCTATCACTTCCTCTTGTGCCACATCCTCGTCAAAAGCCGTCGCTGGTGACGAATGTGACGGCACCAACTGTTGTTGTTGCGGTTGTTCATTAGCGCCTCGGTCGTCATTGGTGTTGGCATTATTGTCAGCATTGGCACCCATGGAGGCATTGCCAGAATAATGGTGATCACCACTTTGTTGGAAAGTACGGACACCCGATTCTAAAAATATAGTGGGATTTGAATTGAAAGCACATCGAACAAAAAAAAAAGAAAAGAAAATATAATAGAAAAACATATTTTTCTGGTTTTTCTTTATCATTATCTTTTATAATTTTACAAAATCGATTAAGAATATAAAGGAATATCTTAAAAATTTCACTTATTTAAAGTCATTGTATCAACTGAACTCCGAGCCAGAATTCAAGTCTTTTTTGATTTTGAAAAATTATTCGAAGGCACGCGGATTCGAACCCCCAGCAGCCTCACAGCATTTGTGAGGTGAGTTGGTAAAAACCCTATTCGTACTGCCCCGATTCGTACTGTTTTGCGTGGGAGCGCAGACAGCGGAGGTTAGACAGTCCTTATACTTATAACACGTCAACAGTACGAATCGGAGCAGTACGAATCCGCCCAGTACGAATAGGGTACCCCCCCTCATTCATTCGTATTCTTATTTGAGTTTGATAGTATTGGCCTCCCTTTGACAGCAATACAAATAAAATTTTGCAAAAAATGAGCCGAAAAAATACAGTAGATCACTTAAATTACAAAAATTACAGTAAAACCAGAAAATGTAAATGAAGAAATTTAGTTGCAATCGAGCGTGACCACGACCGTACACTGTTCTTCCCATCAGTCATTCGTATTCATTCCATGCCCTAAACTTCCAGTGCTAAAACAGACTTTGTGCCATGGTCCTCCGCATTCCATGACATTGCGCAACTGCTGCTGAATTGGCAAGGCCAGTGGTGGTCAGTCGTTGGCCATTTCGGCCACTGCCAATTGCCCATCGGTCGGTGTCGTCAAACACCAAAGTTTGCGCACCGTCCGCCGCACTCACAGTGACAAAAACATTTCCAAAATGTTCTAGGTCTAAAAAAATAAATGATTAGTGAGAAATGCATTTTTTATGGTCGCTTTTTAAGTGGGAAATTTGCACCCTAAGAAGCAACTTAAAAATTTAAAAAAATACACTCTTTATAGGTAATTGGAAATTTTATTTTGCTAGTTTTTTTTTTGTGAAAAAGCTTTGTTTTTATTTAATTTTGTGTTCGATATTTTTTGTGCTAAAAAACCCTAGCTCTAGTTACCATGGTTGTCCGAGCCGTGGAGCTTTTAATAAATGTCACGACACCGATTTTCGGTAGCAAAATGGCACCTATGAACCAGAAATCTAACCCATGATCAAAAAAAAATGCAAAGCAAGACTTTAAATTTAAAGACCCATACATTTTTAAAAAATGATCAGAAATTACTTATTTCAAAACCAAATTTCTAATCAAAAAGATAACCAATTTTGTAGTCGTCACTGTTGTCCAAATTCGTCTCCGAATTGAGCGCCACATAAAATTGTCCGTCGCGACCACGCACAACAGTGCCGTGCAATTCCTCCATCTCCGTAACATTGTCATCAGTCAAAACAGCGGCAGACGACGACGAGCACTGAAAATGCTTGAAAAATGGTGATAATGATCCATTTTGTTAGAACACCTAACTCGGATACATAAATGAACGGAAAAGAACCATTCAGTGTTAAAAGACAAATGGGCAAATAAAATCCAATAATTGAAGAAACTATCAACAAAAAAAAGTTATCATCTCACCGCCTTTGCCTTAACATTATGATATACGAATCTCAATTAACAAACAGAAGTTTAATTAGCAAAGAATTATATCTTTAAAAAGTGGATTCAAAATGACACCATTTTTAGGGAAAACGTACATGTTAACAAATTCGATCTAAAAAATTTCAAAATTTCCCGGGGTGCCTATCGTCCCGTTAGTATTTGTTGCGAATGATTATAGGTATAAGCATACTTGGTGTTGTTCATCAGCTCCAGCTTCTTCGTCTACTGCTTGAGCTTGTCCACAATTTTTGGCAGTAGCGGAAGATGAACGAAGCAAGTGGCGCCGTTGAGCAGACTGTTCATAGTCAGCAGATGACAGCAACACAGGCGACTTATGTTTGCTTTTAAGCAAATCGCAAAATTGGCCTCCAACATTAGCTAAAATCCTTTTATAAAATTTTTCGACCACGCCTTTAACAAAAACTTTGCTTATTTTTGTGGTACCTAGTCAATGAATGATTTTCAGAAATTATTTTTCGTTATCGGTTACTACAAAACCATAAATTGGGGTGTGTCAATTATAACATTCAAAAAACTGACCCATAATTGCTCCTCCTTTCTTCACGCAACGATTTCTTTATTACGTTCAAAAATAATTTAAGAAAATTATTCTTGAAGCAAATATTCGGCTCAATAAATTTTTAATTGCAGAGAAAAAATCATTTCCTTGGGTAAAATATTGTTTTTTTCTTTCTATTTATGAATCGAGTCCGTAGGAACCAGAGCTGGACGAAACGTTTCGTTTCGTGCTTTTTTGGGCGTTTCGTGTTTCGTAAAATTTTTCAGTTTCGCTTCGTCTAAAAAAATATCCAGTTTCGTTTCATGTTTCGTTTGGAAAAATTTTGCCAGTTTCGTTTCGTGTTTCGAGTAAATTTACACAAAACACGAAACGAAAACACACACCTAAAGATGGGATTTGAATGAATAAATAGCCATTTTTTGGTTGAATCCGTTAACAAATTAGACCCAAATTTTTCAAAATTTTCCCTGCGGCGCCTATCGGCGCTGCCCCAATTTGCTTAGTTTTTCTCAAAATTTATCTTAAAATTCACTCACAAAATTGGGCCTCTTTCGTACCAAATTTTTGATCCCAAAAGGTTTTTGAAAATCTCATATGCCATCCCCGTTTTGATACGGACTTCTTTTTTTAATGTGGCCAAAGGTATTTTTAAGTAAACATTCCCTAATCGTGGTTTATTCTCAGAAATTTACCAAGGATTGAACCTATTTGTATGTTTGACATAAATTACCAAAAAATAGGATAGAGACATAAAGAACACATCGAAAAAAAACATCAAATAAATCCATCCGTCTTTAAGTAGTACCACACGCCGCCCGCCAATGTGCAGAGGGTCAAGCCCTGTGACGCGATACGATACCGCGCGTACTTCTGAAAAGCCATTGAGTCTTGTCTTTTCATCGACACGCCCATCATCACTAGAGCAGCAACAGTGGCAATCTGTGTGATTGATGAATGAAAGAAACCCAGTACTATATACAGCTTTGTTAATTTTTAGAATAAACATAGCTGTTTTTAAAAAGAAAATGGCCTAAAAGTTATTATTTTTTTCTTCCTCTTGCTGGTGAAAAAAAAGGGGGGGGGGGGGAATTCCCCCCCTGGCTACGGGCCTGCCCTGGATACGTCCCTGGGTGGAGGCAATCCCCGCCCTAAAAATTTAACTGTCTCACGCTCTTTATGCGGCCACCTTTTCTTGTGTGTTCATCATATTTTCCAAAAAAAAAAAAAATTTTAGCGAAAAGGAAGAGTAGCCCCGGTGATCCGCCGGGGATTATTTCACGAGGAGCAGAAAGAAATGGTGAAGTGGGGCTGAATTTCAGAATTTTTTTTTTATTATCTTCCATTGAGCTACTAGAGTAGTTGCTCTTTTTGGCTCTAGTGCATTTTAGGCGTCCAATCGACTTTTAGGCGTCCAAACAATGACCCCTTTTTTAATTTTTTTTTTAAATTGATCATTTCATATTCGTGACAAGCGACGTCAAATTTTTTTGAAACATCTATTTAGGCTTTAAAACTAAAGGATTGGCGTCCAAACAAAACTTTAGTCGTCCAATTATCCCAAATAAACAAATTCATTCAAAATCAATTTTTATGCATTTAACACAATTATGAAACCATTAAGAAATGCGAGCAAGTCTTATAAAATATGTAACAACAAATCTCGCAGTTAATTGCAAACGCATTTCTTCGAGTATATGATTAAAAATTTGATACGATAGTCATTGTTAATAATAAAAGTCGATTGGACGCCTAAAGACTTGATTGGACGCCTAAAGACTTGATTGGACGCCTAAACGTCGATTGGACGCCTAAGAGTCGATTGGACGCCTAAAAGTCGATTGGACGCCTAAAATGCACTAGAGCCCTCTTTTTACCAGTCCGATTGGTATAAGTGGACTTCGGGCCATTCTGCGCACAGCCATTTCTGTCGGCGTTATTTCTTCATAGGACGAATCGGAGAGCTAGAAAAAATAGGGACAGTAAAATGTAAATATGGAAAAATCAGAAAATGTAGTAAAAGAGGGCCAATTTAAACCAAACTTTCTTAAAAATTCAGGGTAAACTCGTAATTCTAAGTGATTATTTAGAAAAAAAAACGGCTTTTCTTAAAAATAATCGGGCCAAAAATGCACCGCCAAAATGTCCGTTGGGATGGGCGGCGCAACGCCCCGCCAAAATCGTCCCTCTCTGTCAGGCGGCGACAACTTTCCACCGCCGGCGGCGCCACTTCCTCCGAGCATTTTCAGCTTCTGCTTTGTCGGTTCCAATTTGTCCGACGGGTCCAATCGCTTCCAAACGACAAAGGCGCGATCCGCAGCGGGCTCCGTCTTCTCACCACTTTCGGCCATGGTCAACGGAAACAAAATTAGAGAGAAAAAAGTGTAATAAAACTGTGGAACAATTTCGGTTTTCAATGTACAAAATGGATAAGGAAGAATTGAATTTGTTGCCAACTGTTAAAAATATCAAATTATGATTATGTCGCATTCAAACGGGTTGGTTACAAGAAATATCCGTAACTTATTATACCAATTAGCTACCTAGAACTGCCCTCTGGTTGCAAATCCTTAAATGAGCCATTGGAAAATTTATTTATAAATCCGGGCGAAGACCCATAATTTTTGTAACCGATTTTCTATGTTGGCCAAAAAAACCTCAATATTGGATGAAAAAAAAATTAACGCACAAAAATGATTTTCACCCAACAAACTAAATAAAAAAGAATCAAATACATTTAAAACATAACAGAAAACAAATTTTCAAATTTATTTATATAAAAACAAAGGAAATCCAACGGAAAACATACTCTTTCTTTCCCCTAAATTTGGTCCACCCCATCGCATCACACACATCTGAACTGCTCGCGTAACCGCTGGCCATGCATTATTCGTCGCATGTCAAACTTTCGCAAATTGATTGTCGAATAGGCAAAGTCAAAAATGCGCTCCATGAACATTCGGCCCGCAGCAATTGCCATTTGAGGGCCATAGCCACCGAAGCCGCACAATTGGAAGAACGCGTCGCTGGACAAATGCTCACCGATCATCGGCAAATCATCAAACGTGTTGTAGTCCTCGTAGGAGTGCCATGCGTTGATCACCTTAAAAAATAATACTTTAAAATGCCAGTACATAGAAAGGCCGTAGCCAGAGGACCATTCAGGGTGGTGGTGTTGGTGGGGGAGAATTTTTTTTTCAAAAAACATCTTTTTTTCACTTGAATTTTCTACTTTTTTGGATTTTAAATGTATCGCGTTGTTAAAATTGTTGATTGAAAAGGAAACAATGAAGAATTCATTTTAAAACTTATATCACCTTACGCATATTCTTAAAACTAACTTTTGCATCACGAAAGGAAGGCACCCGTTGGACGAGAGCTGGAAAAACTTGCTCAAAAAATTCGTCGTAATCAATTGGCGGGTCGTCTTCTGGTTTTGAGCCAATCATTTTAACGGCATCTTTCTAAAAACGTTGAAGCCAGTAATGCAAATAAAATAAAAATGAATTCTGCAAACAAAAAAGGTATAAAAACTAAGTTTTCAACATTAATAAATGTAGTACAAGGGCAATAAAGCCCAGAAAATATAATTTTCTCGACGGAGTAAGACAGACATCGTCCCTTAACACATCTGATAAATGAATAAAGAAAATCAATAAACCCAAGTTAGATAAACAGCCGAAAAAAAACAAGTAAATTTAATGATTATCGAAAAAATATTCACTGGCAAAAAGATGTGCCTTAAATTTTAATCATTTCGAGGCACCATCTCTTTGCTTAACTCACTTTAGTTGGTATGCGTCCGCACACATAATTATGTCCAACATTGTCGGGACGGCAAAAAATGCCATTTGGATCCATCAGAATTGGCATTTGCAACACCGGCACTTTGGGCGCATGGACAATAAAATTTGTGCGCCGTGTGCAAACAATTGGCAACGGAACGCTCATCAGGCCGCCTTTTTGTCCTTTTAAAAAATGTACTTAATTTTGAAAAAAAACAAACTTAAAAGGTCTGTTGCACTAAAATTTAAGCACCAAAACAAACCAATTCCAGCGCGTTTGGCAACCTCACCGGCCCATGGACCAGCTGCATTCTAAAGAAATGTAATGAAAGTGATTTTCAGGAGTAGCTTGCGCCCTATCAACTTTCCCACATACAATTAGTTTGAAGCATTTGATGGGCCGAGGAGTTGCACCGGTCATCTGGGGCCTTATCTGAACCAACAAAAAGAAAAAAATGAATAAGAGAAAAGATAGGAATTTGCTCATAATCGATTAAAAAATCAGATATAAGGCAAAAAAAAAAACTACGAAAATATTATTCCTTAATGCCAGATTTTTAAACTTATTATATCGTACAAAAAAGGCAACATTTTAAATGGCCCGACTTTTTTTATTACAAAAGCGCAAAGAAATCTAAAAGAGACCGGCGCAAAAAAACCCTGGTAACAGAATAGCACGCACAATGGCGCCACGGATTGTCTGCATGGATTGCTCCGCGTCGTCCGCTTCAGCTGTACTTGATGTGCGCCCGTGCTCCTGCATTCCGCGATGCCGGTACGTCACAACGCCTTCCATGTCTGCCTTCAAATAGCGCACACCCAACGTCATGTTCTTCTCGCGTAAAGCAGCCAACAGTTGCCAAGTGTCAAAAATGCCTTCATTCTCGAGACCTAAATAAAACATGAGTCGAGTCAAAATTAATCAATAAATTGACACTCCGTACCGACTGTTCCCAAAATGACATCGTCGAAATTCATGAACGGAAACCTGCTGGACAACTCTTCTTTGCCAATCAAAATAACATTGGCACCACGATCACTTGAAAAAGGGGGGAAAATTTAATCGTTGGATCAGGTATATTAAAATTTGTATTTTTTATGAATTTAACAATTTTACTCTTTTTTTGATGTAGAAAAAGCAAAGAACAAAAAAGGGTACTCCGGAGGAGTTGATTTGAAGCGACTTGAGCAATAAACGTGGGTTTTGAAAAGCCATTTGGTTATTTTTGTTCGAACGCAGATGCAGGGTTTGTTATATGAGCGTAATCAGCTAGCACACGAAAATCTCCAGAAAGGGGTTTTCATGGCTATTTAATTAATCAAATAAGGGGAGAGGAAGAGAGGGGGGGGGGGGGGAAGTGAAGCAAGTCTCAATAGACCAAAGGTAAGTTATTATCATTAAGAAAATAAAAATGTCTTTACACTTGGAGTTTCCAAGCATTTCTGAACTGTTCCGCCTCCTCCTCCGTTCGGGCCAAGTGCATAACACCACAAGGAAGCAAATGGATGTCCGGGGGCTCGTTGTCTGAGAAAAAAAAAAGTAAGAAATATTCTTAAATCTTGGAAAAAATGTAAGTCAATAAAATGGTACAAAAAAATATACCAAATCCAGCTTAAATAAAAAAAAATAATAAATAAGGTGCTCACAGTCAACGCCAAATAAAAGTACATATTAGTAAAACATTATTTGCCTAAAATTTTGAGATGCTCTCCAGCATGGCGTAGAAATTCTGCGGAAAACATTGCCAGGTCGATCATTTCTGGCACTGAAAATTGCTGAGTGATCACTCCGCTGCCAAGCATTGAACGTGTTCGGGCGAACTGAATTTGCAATATCATAATGCATTAATCTTAACTTTTTGTTTCACCATAGAAAAATAACTAAATAAATATATTTAAAAGTCAATGTCATAATGATGTACTATAATACCCAATTACGAATTTGATTACGCCCATGTCGCATACATTTTCAGTGCTTTCCACCACTGTGACCGTCAGGTTTTCGTCACGAAAGCCCTGTTTAAGCCAATAGGCAGCCGCTGAGCCGGTTAGTCCCCCGCCGATAATCAAATATTCGCAATGCATCGGCATCAGCTCATAGTCATTCACATTCACTTTCATGTGCGCCAGAGGGTACCTGCGACGGAAAGCGTCGTATTTTGCCTTTAAATTTTTTAAATTATGCAATTAAAAAATTGGGCTGAATCTATTGCCTCGCGATATCGCCTCGCTGCTCGTCTAAAGTCATAAGACAAAATGTGCTTTCCACGGTCCCAAAACTCTTGGCCAGGCTCAAAATAGCGCTCATTTTCATAGGTTTGCCATTGTTTGCACGGTGTAAAACTCAGAAAACGAGAAGAAGTTGAGGCAAAATTAAAAAAATGAGTTTGGAAGATCCGTTGATTTACTATATTCATAAGGTTACCTTAAGTGAATAAAGCTATACCTGACTTATTCAGGAATGGAAAAGAATGTATTTATTCGAATAGATCCCCCGGGGGCTCTATTGTTCAACCCCCTGAAAAGGTGGGCTATAATCGAGAAGGGGGGATCTATTTGAAGAACACGGCGATCCAATTTAGGCTCTCATCAGTTACAAAAACTATTTCTTAATTCAGAACGCCAAAGTAGGTTAAAAGCATTAATTTAAAAAGAGAAAATTTCCCTTTAAAAGGCATGAGCCGATCTCGCCTTAAAAACTTCCAATTGAAAAAATAAACAGGTACATTTGATAGTGGGGGTCGAATAAAGCAATCTCTTCCTTTACCTAGCCCATTTCCATCTTATCTTTAAATTAGTATCATATTCCAACCGTTTGTGAGCAATTTTGAGTGGGACCTATGATCCAATTGCCAGTTATTCTATGTGTGAAAAGTTGTTCAAAGAATTGAATTCGGGTATTTGGTTCCCAGATATTTTAAATTGCCTTACCCCATATTCGTTGATCTCATTCCAATCACATATAATTATTCCATCCTATCCTGCATCAACACCAATGGATGACGAAGCATTTGCTGGCTACACTAGCGAAGATACTCACCTTGGCATTTTGACACACACCGATGCGGAATATAACTATGTATGGGCTCCACATCTAAAAACTCTTGAGCTCCGATACCCACTGAATCCGCAGTTGGCTTTTCAGGTTTATTTGTTTTAATTTTTGGCATAAATGAATTTTGTTAGGATAGGTAAAGTTGAAATACTAGTAATAGAGTAGGACTACCGTTCACAGTCATATTTTCTCAACTGCTTTTAGCCCGGTGACGCTGTCCGCTTCTTGCAGCAAAAGGATGGGCGTGGGCCTCAAATTGTGCATGATTTGGTCAAAGAAAGGGACTATAAACTTGAGGTATTGCGTGAGAAGACCAAGAGCGGCAACATCGCGTGGAAAGTCAAAGTTAACATTGTGTTCGCACCGCAGACTAATGCTCGATTACGGAAAATGAAGGAGATTGATGAGGTTTTTTTTTACAATAAACCCTGTGATAATTTTTCCCCAATCTGAATGTTAATAAAAATATATTTTCATATAGATAGATACTTGACTTTCGGGTAATAAAAGAGGATGTCTTCCATCTCTTTTGTCTTAAATACATATTCCTTTTTAAGAGTGTCCAGTGGTTGGCGTTCACTGATAATTTTATGGAAGTGCTCTGCTTTCTTAAAGAACTCGATGTGGTCCCCGGCGTGGTTTATGAGGGTTATGTCACCAGGTCTTTAAAACCCAATATTAATAAATTTACACTCTCCGCCCCGTTTTAGACTTCCCGAACCGTTCATCATTCTTGGCAAGAAAATGGGCTCACTATTCTGCGTGAAGCACCGGCAAGGCACGCCTTTCAACACCATTGTCACGGACACAAAAGAGATTGATGAGCTCATGTCGCGCTGTGTACGTATTTTTTGACATTGTTTCGCCGACATCATTTTTGACAGTATTGCACTATTTCAGCCTTTTGCCGACGAAGTTACAATCAACGAACACGAAGACATTGGACTTCCCTCTACGGTTTGTTTAGGGTTTTGAGTAGTTGGCCACGAATTTGACAAGACCAATCTTTGAAACACTCGAAGAATCCAGGGGCTTTATCTATAAATTGTAAGTAATTTATTATTTTTTTTAAGGTGCCACGCGTTGAAAGTGTTTACAATCAGCAATTGAGCAGCAATGGAAGTAATCAAAGTGGTGCGACCAGGGACAAACAGTTGCATGAGCATTTGCCCAGAAATGGTTTGTCATGAGTATTTTCCTACAATTAGAGCTTTTTTTTTTTATAAAATGATAACTAGGGGCATGGTTTAATGCACAAAATTCCTTTACATAAAGACTTAATATTTTATGGAAAATTAAAATATTTGCCTAGAAGACACTTTGTGCCAACTTTTAAATGATTATACTCTCAATTGGACTTTGTAAAATGCTAAAAAAAAAAACTTGAAGAGGACGTCGCCATTAACTATGCTGCCCGACTTGAGGATTATGAGGAGGGTGTGCCATTCTTGGGGTTGATTGTGCGCACAGCAGACGAATACGCCGTGATTTGGAGTCCCACGCATGACTTGGTGCGCATTCAGCTGCCTTCCGGAGCAGAACTGCAGCAGCAACAACAGGTTTCATATGACTGGAGAAATGTTTAAGTTACCGAAAAGCTAATATTTTCTAAGATAAGAAGAAAACTTTACCTTAAATCATAAAAAGACTTTAAACAATAGAAATGAATGGTTACAAGAATGAATTACATGGATGTAGGTCGTCTTGGCTTATCGTCCTAACATTTAGTACAACATTGCGACATGGGTCCATTACCGCTGTTTTGACGAACAATCCCAGCTGCACCATGGTATCAGGTGCAACTACACTGCCTATTTCATTTCACCCGCTACTCGTGACGATCGTGTTGTCAGCACATGTACCACCGAATATGGCACTGAAGTTGTTGTAAGTTTTTATCTTTATTTTGTCCTATTATTGTCAAATATATTATATGAGCTTGAATTCTGAAAAACGAAATGTTGTTTTCCTTTTCGTTCAATATTGTACCTATAGGAGGTTCAAGGGATATCCGCGGAAGCGGGATTCCTTCTGATTGCGTGCCTGCATCCTTGTCATATACTCTAATGAGATTTTCAAAAAAACTCGAGCTGTGAAAAATATTTTATAATATTTTTTGCGTCAAACTTAGATGCAATGCTTTATCACTGACCCGAAGGAGCATAATCCGCAGTTGTTCCATGCCACAGACAGTTTTGTAGGACAAATCATTTGTCCGCATGATCGTTGGCTCAAGGAGCAGGTGCAAAAAGCGAATTTTGTTCAGGTTATCACTCGTAATTCTGTATTAAACCAAACATTTTATGTTTAATGTTTAGGTAATGGCTATTTTCACGGACGAATACAAACGGCGTTGGATTGCATTTGCGATGGAGAAGCAAAATGATGTGTACCAAAAGGTTGGTTGGCTTATAAATGCATAGTAAATGCTCGCGGGATTAAATCGAGAACTTTATCGAATTATTTATGCATTGATTGTTCTAATTTTTGATATTTACCTTCACCATGCGTTTTATATGGGAGCAGGACGAAAAGTCGCCGAAAAAAGAATTGCTAAAAACCCTTAGTTTTTTTATAAAATTCCTTTCAGGATTTTCTAGCAGAAGATTTCTGGAAAGCAAACCTTTTAGAAAAATTGTTGAAATTTTTAAAAAATCCCTAAGATTTTAATTTTATTAGAATTTTCTTAATGTTTTCAGAAATTTTCTGCAGAAAAATCTTATAGGAATTTTTCTAAAAAAACAACTTCAGTTTTTAGCAATTTTTTTTTCGGCGTTTCGGCCGGCGATGTTTTACTTGTTTTGTTTACTATATGTATATATAATAAATATATATATATGTATAATAAATTCAGTTGGACGACCTTCCTGCTGTGATCGACGCCAAAGTCCAGCCGTTTTTCAATCGTATGGGCGCACGAAAAACGCTGCAACACGATGAGCAAATGCATCTTATGAATGTTGGAGCGCGGTTTAAGGTTTGGCGTTTTCAAACATTCGGAGAATTTTCAAATCTAATCGATAATGGCAGGAATATCAGCAACATTATCCTAAATTTAGCCGCCGCTTGACTGGAAGGGGCCAAAGGAGTGCGGAAACACTGTAAAAACATTTATCATTTATTGAATCGTTATCTCTTCTATTTCTAAAAGGTTGTGAATGTACTCGGTGTAACAATTGGTAGTGAGCGAGACGACACGGTTTGCGTCATTGCCACTTCGTATGGCATTGCACGGCAGCCGAAGCGCATGGACTTGGGCACATGGGTGGAGGCGACCATTCAGGCAGAGAACGACGATCAAGCTGTGCATACCACCACCTACGAAAGTTTCATGCACGCGCACACCTACCGTGTGTTGAAGTCCAAGAAAATCTCACCGCCCATGTCCACTCGGGTGGTCACCAAACGCGGAGCCGAGCGATTGCTGGTGAGATGGGATGCGTGGTCATTCAAATAATTATTATATTTAAACCGCCAAATCACTTATTTTCTAAATTATATTTAATTTTCTATAGAAGTGTGCATGTCTTAATCCAACCCTTTTTTTTAGCTGTGTGGCGATGTTAAGTGCATAGTCAACAGTTTGCGAAACGATTATTTGGGCCGAGTGGAAGACGTTAAACAGCACATCAATGCGAAACCGGGCGAAAGCTATTTGGTCGAACTTGGAATTACGCGTCAGCCGGAGAATCTCCGCAATTGTTTCTGGAACGTGCTCAAATGTCATGGGAAATCGGTGAAAAATGTGCTGAAAATTCCGCTTCAGGTCAGTCTCACTTGAATTCCTGAGCGTAAGCGGTTTTTTGAAATATCGGACCAGAATTCAACTTAAAAATGCATTAAGTTACAGCGGTGATGTGACATTTGCGACATTTGTGACCTAGCAAAAATCGCAGAATGAATTAAACTAGTTATTCTTGGTGTCATTAAAAGCTCTAAATATGCTCTACATTATATAAAAAAGAAAAAGTTAAGATAAAAAGATAGGCAAAATACAGACGTTCCTAAATTTTGAATATTTCACGTCATAACTTTTCCGACTTACCCAATTCTTTTGGGTTTTTAGGGTTTTTAATGACACAAAGAATAATAAGTATAGTTCATTCTACAATTTTTGCTGGGTCATGCGCCGCAAATGTCGACCAATCTACTACATTCTTGTCTGAATTCGGTGTGAAGGTGTGTAAATAATAATTTATTCCATTTTAGTTGTCCATTCACACAGCAGAAGAGGGTAAGACCTGCGATGATGCTCATCGAATTCTGATTGACCCAATTTTTGATGCAACCGACCACGCATGGGACTCCGGTTAGTCATTGGAACGGCCGTACTGGATAAATGAATAGCCAAATATATGATTTGCCAATAATGGGTGGATGCGTTTGTCGGTCAAGCTGCATGTAAATTTTTCCTTAATAGTATTTTTAGCAGCGAATGTTCCTGCTTATGAACCCGTGGACAACTCATTGGCGTACCAACAGCGCGAAAAAATGAGGGAGGAAGTACACCGTCGCAATCTCAAAAACGCGTTGTCAACAAAATCCACTGCCGCTTCTACTGCAACTCTTGCTGCTGCTGTTGCGGTTTCTTCACGCCGGTCCTCCTCTTCCTCCTCATCGTTGGAGGCGACGACAACTGCTCGTGGTGAAAATTATTGGACCAAACAACAGCAGCAACAGTGGGTTGAGTTTCCTGCCGGCGGTAACAACAGCGACGCCAGCAGACCCACGACAATTTTTCAGCCACAACAACAACAACAACAGTATCAACCGCCACAGAAACCAATGTCAACCATGAAAAGAGGGCCATTTGACGTCAATTTGGATGATTTTACGGTCAACAGGAAGGCGGTTGGCGCAACACTAGCACCAGCATCCACTGCATCTTCATTTACCAACACCGCTGTCTTAGGAAAGACAATGACGCCGACAAGTAACAGCACCGTTGTCACCAACATCAAATATGTGGATGCCAGTGACAGTGACGATGCAGTGCTTACAGAACTGACGCGTTATGAGCCGTTGGCGGAAAAGAAGCGCGTTAGTAAACATTGAAAACACATAACATTTGCTGAGGATAGGACGAAATTTCGCCGCCGAAATCTCGCCGCAAAAAATTTTCAAAAAAACCAAGCAAAAAATTTCAGTTTTTTAAGGAATTTTCCGAAAAAAGTGAAAAATTAATGGTTTATAAAAAACCTAACCACTCACTTAGTTTTTCTGAAAACCTAACTCCCTTGTTTTCGGAAATCATATCTAATTTTTTTGTTGAAAACCTTACCACCTAGTTTTTTGAAAAAGAAATAGAAAATTCTTTAAGTTTTCAAAAAACTAGGCTTGGAAAACAAGGCTTGGGGTTTCAAAAAAAACTAGGTTTGGGTTTTCAAAAAAGGGTTTGTTTTCAAAGAAAGTTGGGCTAGTTTCTAGTATGAAATTTATGCTAAAGGCTTTGAAAAAACTAGGAGGTTAGGTTTTTCAGAAATAATTTTTGTTAAAAAATTCTAAAATTTCAGCGGCGAGATTTTGGAGTGCACCCATTTGCTGTGGGCAGGACTGGTTTTTCTTCAAAGAATTTTTAATTTGGTACGGATGGAAATTTCGCCCACTCCCCTCACCCGCCCCCCCCCCCCTTCCCCCTGGTTGTAGGCCTTTATTTCACTTAAAGTTTTTTGTTTTCATTATCTTTCTTTTAATATAGCAAGGAAAAGCTCTTGTCGTGCGTAAACGACCCCAATATTTGCTAATGTACACTCCCACATTTGGACTGAGCATATTGTTGCCCAAATACGCCGATGTGCAAAGGTACGAAAATTTTGGTTTTATTTTTAGCTTTTATTTTATTTTAGTGCGTGTGAATTCGACGAAAAGTTTTCGCTTGGTGAATTTTATTCCTGCTCATTTGTTCATGTGGTCGAGCGTGATGCGCGTCATCTGACCTACGAATGGATGTGCAAGGGTGACTTTAAACTGATCCCTCCGATGCTGAAGACACGGTTGATAATGGGCCGTTTTGTACATGTAAGTATTAATCGAAATATCAAAAATTGCCAATATTTACTTTCTCTTTTATATTGGCGAAAGTTAAATTGTTTTTTTAGGTTAATGTCAGTTGTGAATTTACCAAGGATAATCTGATAAAGGGCCATGGCGAGCATTTTATTCTCAAAACTGGTGGGTGTACGCTTCAATACATGTTAATTTAAATGCATTTGTTTAACTATTTGTCTCCCTTTTAAGATTTGGGCAATGTACGATTCGGCAAGGACTTTCTTACTCTCAACGGTTAAAAAAGTGGTAAGTTTTTTTTTATTTTATTTTTTAAAGATTTGTTCGGCAAAACTGCGAATGTTTGGGTTGCTTTTGTCAAAGAAGTTGAGGACTGTCACTGGGAAATTGTGCAGGAGTCATGGGGCACGCTTATGGTTAGTTTTCAACATATATCTTGGCTGGGGTTGGTGGAACCGGAGCAGGACAAAACTCAGCCGCCAAAACTCACCCGCCCAAAACTCAGCCGGCCAAAACTCAGCCGAGACATAATTCAGCCGGGAATTATTTGTAAAAAAAACCCCGTGTTTTTTTCCCAGAAAATTCCTAAGCCTTTTTTTTTGAAAAATTTCTGAAATTTTCAAAAAAAAAAATCTTTAAATTTTTACTTTTTTTTTTAAATTTTTTGGGTAATTTTGTAATTTTCTTCAAAAAAAGGCTTAGGAATTTTCTGTGAAAAAAATCCGATTTCCGGCTGAGTTATGTCTCGGCTGAGTTTCGGCCGGCTGAGTTTTGGGGTGCACCGTGGTGGAACAGTGAACGAAAAGTTATTTGCGCCAACTTCTGTTGTAAGAAAGTTTTTTTGACAATGTTCATTGTCCTGTACACAATTGCTAAATGGTATTCAGGCAGTACATCTGCTCAAGGGCGTTACCAGGTCTTGGTTAGCGCGTCGGGGTCAACCTCCCCCCCCCCTCCCTCCCATGCGCGCCTAGCGACGTAGAAATTTTTACGTTTTTTAGAAAAATAATATAATTTCGTAAGAATTGCCAGGGAGACAATTTTACCTCCTCCGTTTGTCTGTTGTCGGCCCTACATTTAATTTAAACTTTTTGAATGAATTCCTTACAAAGCCGTTTCAAATAGTTCTAGTCGAATAAATTCTCATTAAATATTTGGGGTTTTATTTATTTAAAAATGTCTTTATTTCGGACTTTTTTAGGTTGGTGTTGGTGCTTCCGATGACATTTGAAGCGGCTTTAAAAGAAATGGAAATGTGTATTTGTGGGTTTCCAATTCCAACTCATTCATTATACAACTTAAATTTTTTTTACTAATATTATTTATTATGATTTGTTCATTCCATGCTCAATGTTTACCATGCCTTTTCTCTCATTTATTTGCTACCGTTGATTCTGCCGTATTTATTTCAATTATTTTTGAGAGTGTTTTTTTTAATTGCTGATAAATACACGCACCCAAATTTGTAAATTCATGTAAGGCTGGGTTGATAGCCATTTCTTTTGCACATAGATGGGAATCTGAATTTATTCCGAGATTGGGCCTTTACGGGATTTTATTCTGGATTTCCGATCTAGCCTGTGGTTTTTTCCGAAAAGTGAGTACGATCGGTCTCAATAAAACACCTACCTCCCCTCCCATTTTGTGTTTAGGATGATGAACCGCCGCAGCGAATGTTAGACACACGGGAACAGGACGACTTTGTTGTTGTTCACCCTCAAAATAATCATGTGCTGGAACAGTTGCATAATAAACTGCATAGTCGAGTAAGTTTGTGCGTTTGTTAAATGTTGGATTCGATTAAATCTAGCGCTGTTTCAGTTCGGTCTTTTGGAAAAATTATCTCAAGTTGACGCTTTCCCTATTCTGGATTTGAACAAAAACAAATGGCATTACTTAATGCTTTTCTATCCATAATTTCATATATGCAGGAACACAATTGCAGAATTTTGTTAAGCTCTAATCCGGGTCGAGTTTCAGTATTTGACGGATTATGACCAGATCGTCCGGAAAGTCCATGAATTGTTTGACATGACTGGCATAATTTGTGTAGTCTGTTTAGGCTGGCTATGTTGACTTCTTGTTCGGCTCAGGTGTGTGCGACGGAATGAGCGGAGAGCGTTATCAGTCGCAACGCTACGGCATGGGAAACGACTCAGACGAAGATTTGTCAGGCTCTGATGAAGATCGACCGGTGGAGAATTGGGATGACAGCGCCACGACAACTGATAACGACATTGATGCTTTGGAGGATTTGCGCAAGTTTGTGCCAATTACTCACATAATTAACTAAAAACACTAAGCTTACAATTCTCGTGGTTCATTTAAAAAACAAATAAGGATAGGCTTTACAAGGCTTACACGTTGTTTCCACCATGGTTGTTTCCAATTTCTTTCCCGCCGTTTCTTTCCCAAGACATTTCTTTCCCGCCGTTTCTTTCCCGGGACATTTCTTTCCCAAAATTGTTTTTAAAAAACCCTAACCACCCCCTAGTTTTTCTGAAAAACCTAACCCCCGAAAAAACCTAATCACCCCCTAGTTTTTCAGAAAAACCTACTCCTCTTATTTTTTAAGGCCTTAAGCCCAAATTTCTTACTAGAAACCAAACCCAACCTTTTTTCTGAAAACTTAAACCTACGTTTGTTTGAAAATTTAAACCTAAGTTTATTTGAAAATTACCCCTAGTTTTTTTCCAAACCCAAGCCTAGTTTTTTTGAAAACCTAAAGTTGCTTATTTTGCGCTTTTCATACCTAAAAGTTCTGGTCATTCCATACCATTACCATTATCTTTTTTGTGACATATTCTATCCATTCTATCGTTTCCCCATTCCAAATTTGAAGAAATAAAATTTTATTCAACATATTACTATACGTGTGTGTTCTTAATGGTATCCTACTTTTTTAGCACCTCTCCATTTGACTACTTTGACACAGCGGAGGATGCGGTTGAGTCTCGTTTGCGCATCATTGGTGGCGCTTCTCCGCCACGTCCGCGACATTCCCAGCGGTAAATATAGTATTTGATTTATTTATTTTTCATTTAGAGAAAAAAACTAAGCTCCTCTTTCTTCTAAGTAAACCCTTTTAAATTGGAGTTTACCAAGGTGTAAATTGGTGACCATTTTCTTTTTAAAATACTATTTTTAACTCTTGGTCTTTTGGTGAAACCGCGTTCAAGCCATACAAAAAAAAACTTTCCAACTATTTAGGATTGCCTGCAATATTTAAGTATGGTATTTTGATTTCTGCAAAATTATTAATAGTTATTTTTTGAGTAACGAATTGGTTCTTAAATCGCCAATTTTCAGCGAAAGATGACGGAGCTTTCAATGACCAATTCTGTATGATACTTAAAACGAAACAAAAAGATGTTCTTTGTTAATCGGTCCAAGGTTTATTATGATGCTTTTCACATCTGTTTCCTGTTTCATTTTATTTGTATTGGAGAAAAAATATTTTTCCCTTTCTTTTTGTTCTTTGTTTGAATTTTGGCCTAATTTGTGAAAAGCCTGTCAATTTGGTCATTTTTGCTCGGTTTTTCCCAGAAAAAAAAGATTTACGTTTTCCCAATTTCCTACTATCGATTTGATGCCTTCTTCTTCTTCGTACGCCATGACAAAAGGGCAATTTTTTGCGCCTATCAAGGATGAGTTTATTCGTAAACTTTCACTAACGCCCATTGAGAAGCTGTTTGACGATGGGTACAACCCAGGTCGGTCGCAAAATAAAATATTCGAAAGATTTTTGTATGTGTCTTTCTCCTTTCATTTTAATCTGTCGGCAAAGGAGTCCGTGCACGAATTCGAACAAAAAACAGCTAAAATCCACAGAAATGTCCTAAAAACCTGCTGTTGGCTGACAGGTTATACGACTTGCGGCCAAGACATTTGCGGCCAAGATATTTGCGTCTATGTCTATAATCGGTTTCAAATTGAATTGCCTTAATCCCAAATGCCCTAAAACGTTTAATAATGAAGAAAGCATCATTTTTGGCTCTTTAGGTAATCAATCCATTGGGGTGTTTTTATAATTTATGATTTTTTTTCAAAATTCTCCAAGAACGCAATTCTCGGACCAATTTCATGGGCTAGCCTCTATTAAAGCTTTTTAATGAATTTGGGATTAATGGAACATAAATTTGAAACCAATTTTGGGCATAGCCGCAAAAGTCGGGCCGCAAATGTTTGGGCCGCAAATGTCTTGGACGCAAAAGTCGCAACACGGGCTGACAATGGAACATTTACAACTGTAAGTGTCCAAATCATTTTAAAACCACTTTCATCGTATAGAAAGCATAGTCGGTATGTATTGTCAATTCTGGCTCCACTTTCCAATGATCAGAAAAAATCTATTAAAGTTTCGAAAATCGGTAAAATTAAAGGACGTAACTCGAAAAATCTTGAGAATTTTTTGACATAAAATACCATTAGATAGCCCTTGAAATGCTCTACACTTTTATCGATTTTTTCTGATTAGTTTGGGGAATGGATCCAAATATTCACAATAGTAAATCCACTATGCTACACGATAGAATTGGTTTAAAGTAATTTGGACACTTACAGTTCGAAATTTTCCCTTGTGAGACGGCATAACATTAATTTGGAATTTGATAATAACTGAATGGGCTCTGCGAATGAATTTAGTTTTTTATTCGAATTCAGATTAGCAAAGGGTAGTCATTTTTACTATTGTTGTAAGCTTTTTCATTCTCAGGGTTTCATATTGAAATGCACTCCTAAAGAATTAAAATTTTTGGATGTTCTCCCCGGTTCTACTGCTTTTTTGAGTCCAAGTAAAATATGACGAGTCAAATAGACTTATGCCGGGGGGGGGGGGGTCGACACCCACCGACTTCATTCGTATGAGTTCCAGGCAGGAGATTTCAAGAAAATCACTTGAAATTTTTGCCAAATAACAAAAATATTCGGAATCTAAATTATCAAGATTTAACTAAGTTTTTCTAGACATTTTTTAATTTTGCTTCACGTTTGTATTTCCTTCCTAAAAATTTAAGTTTTGAGAAAAATTTTAATATTAGAATTTTTTTAATTTTATCTTCTCGGCGGTGTTTCGGGCCGACGGTGTTTTGTGGTGCACCGCCCTCACCCCCCCCCCCCCTAATATTTCACCTATGATTGGGCTTAAATAAAACCTTCAAATGTGGATCTTTTTATTCAAGTTTTGTAACTGTATCAGGCCCTACCAAACCGGACGGCTCTGTGAATTTTGAGTGCCATTGTGTGTCCCACCTCGTGGCCAGCCCTTGCGGGCACGAGTTTCGCAAAGCGATCACTTGCCAAAAGACGGCCACTGATGCGGAGTTGGAGAAGGGCAAATGTACGGAGGAATTCTTTTCGTTTATGAAGTGCGCGATGCGGACACAGTGTTTTCGAAGTGCGTACGCAAATCTTTGTTTTTATCGGACTCTTCTCCTTCTAAATTCGGTCGTTATTCCTGATACCGCTCTCCGTGTGCGCTCTCTCGCTCCCTTCCTAACCGCAACCGTCCACCCTCATTCTCTCTGTCTTTCTTTCACTGTCTCTGCTTGTCTCTCCCTCTTTTCTCTGTCTCTACTTGTCTCGTTCGCTCTGTCCTTCTCTCACACTCTCCTCTCTCTTTCTCGCTTCACTTTTTGTCTCTTTGTCTTTTTCTTCTCTATTTCCTCTCTCTTTCCCTCCCTCTTCTGTTTATTTTTCTCTCTCTTTCTTCTTCTCCCTCTCTTACCCTCTTCTTTCTCTTTGTTCTCTTTCACCCTCTCTTGTCTCTCCCTCGATCTCTCCCTTGTCTCTCTCTATTTGTCTCTCTTTTCCTTGTGTCTTTTTCTTTCTCTATTTCCTCTCTCTATTCCTCTCTCTTCTCTCTCTCTCTCTTTTCTCTCTCTTTGGCTTTCCTTCTTCTCTATATTTCGATTTAACCCCCTTCCCTTACACTCTCTTTCTCTAATTCTATTTGTCTTTTTCTTTCTCTATCTCCCCTCTTTTCCTCTCTGTTTCTTTCTCGCCTTTTTCTTGGCCCTTTCCCTCTATCCTCCTCGCTCTCCTGGCTCTCTTTATTTCACCCACTGGCTCTTCTTCACTTTTTCCCTCCCTTTCACTGTTCCTTTATTTCACAATTTTCCTCTTTCTCACCCTGCTGTCTCTTCCTCTGTCTCCCCTCTATCTTTTTCTTTCTCTCTTTCTCTCTCTCTCTTGACTCTCTTTGACTTTCCTCTTTTTTTCTTTCTCTCCTCTCTCTCTTTCCCTCATTATGTGTATTTTTCGCCAAATTTTGTGTTTTTTGCGAATTTTCTTTTTTCGGTACATTTTCTTTTCTGTATCTCGCTTATTTGATCCCAAAATTAAGTTTAAAACCCTCCATATTTTAATGAATAGTTTTCATCACTTCAAAATTTTTCGAAAAATCTTAGGTTCCGCGAAGGGTTCGGCGGGGCCGTTAGGCGCCGCTAGGAAATTTGAAATTGACCGGGCCGGGAACGGGAACGGGGACTGGCGGGACCCGGGAACGGGAAACCGGGGCAAAATCCCCGTTTTGCCGGGGCCCCGATCCCGGGTACTTTCCATGAAAACCCGGTAACGGAACGGGGCCCCCGTGAAATCCCCGCGGGCCCCGTTCCCGTCCGTTCTCTTATCAAAATACACCCAATTTTTAAATTTCCCGGCATTGCTATTGGAACCCGGACATTGAACCTTTTGGAATTTTTCAAAATAAGAAAATTATTTATTTTGAGAAAATATGTTCACAAACGGCCATAAATTTCAAAATCTCCACGGTGGCGCCTATCGCACTATTCGGCGCATTGCACCGCAAATTTAAATATAATAAATTTCGAAATAAAAATTATCTTTAATCGTGATGTCTTCTTCTGTCTTTGACCTCAAACTATCTTTAACAGTGTAAAATTTTCCGAAATCCGGGAAACATCCCCGGGAACCGGGACGGGAATACGAAAAACCCGGGAAATTTCCGAGTCGGGAACCGAATCCCGCACAGCACTACCGCACCCATTCGCGTAGGTTTTCTCAAATATTTCTCTTAAATATCCTTAAAATTGGTCATTTTTTGTCAAGATTGTTACCAAAACGCTAAAATTTTCTAAAATTTTCCCCGTCGAAACTATCGCCACTTGATTATCATTTACTTTTCATACAATGGTTTATGTCGAATTTAGAAATAAAAGTACAAAATTCTTAAACCTAAAAAAACTACATTTTTTCGGTTTGGTTTGTTTTTTGGGAAAAAACCCGACCGAAAAATTTCATCAGCCTTTTCGGTTTCGATCCGACTGCTTTTCTGTTCGGTCTCTAATTAAATTGTCGCTCCTTTTTTTTTTCTCTTTGTTTCTCTTTTCTTCTTATTATTATATTATATTTTAATTTAATTTGCTTTACTATCGAAAATATAAATTCGCAAAAAAATATTTTTTTTATTTTTTAAAATTTCCCATATTTCTCTTGTTTTTTGTGTTAGAGAAAAAACTGTTTTTTCTATGTGGTTTTGACTAAAAAAGTTGCTTAAAAATTTTTTTCGGCATTAAACCAGAAAAATGTGCATTCCAAATTTTAAATGCCTTTTTCGGGATTTTCGTGCCTTTATTGGAACTTTAGTGCCTTTTTTAGGCGCTTTTTTTCGCGATTTTTGTGGCCTTTTTTGCGAGCTTTTTATTTTTAATATCCTTTTTTTATATTGTGATCTTTAATTTTCCTTCAAAAAGGTCAAAAAAATATATAAAACGAAATTTTTATATAATACTTTATACATTTTATTAAAAAAATTATAAAAAAAAAAAATTTTTTTAATATAGGTAATATTATTTATTTAATAAAAAACTTAATATTCAAAACAACAAAAAAGAAAAAATAATGAATAAATTTTTTCGGACCTCGGGACCCAACCTCGTGGTCGAGGAAAGCAAACACACTAACCACTAGACCACTGGCACCGTTGTCCTTTCTCTTTATTAAATTATATTCATTATTCATATTTTGCAAAAAAGGCAAAAAAAAAAATCGTTTA
>JBDPZO010000001.1:9167019-9257642 GCA_039877585.1 Heterodera filipjevi
CTTTTTAGAGAAGATCGGGGTCGCAATAAAAGTGCCTGGGATTGGGTTTTCATAAATTCGACATTTAGTATTCCCGTTCGGAGCAGGAAAAGCGTCGTCGCCGAAACGTCGTCGCTGAAACGTCGTCGCCGAATCATCGGACAAAATGTCGTCGAAAAAAAACCGCTAAAAACCCTTGATTTTTTTTAGATAAGTTTTTCTTGAAGAAAACTTCTGAAAAACGAAAAAATTTTTGAAATTTTCAAAAAAACCTCAAATTTGAGTTTTTTTTAAGAATTTTCTGATGTTTTCAAAATTTTCTGCACAAAAAACTTATAGGAATTTTCTTTAAAAAAATCAAGGGTTTAGCGGGTTTTTTTTCGACGACGTTTTGTCCCGACGAAGTTTCGGCTGACGACGTTTCGGCGACGACGTTTCAGCGACGACGTTCGGCGACGACGTTTTGGGGTGCACCGTTGCCGTTATGGGTATCGAATTTTTTAGAATTTTTTCGTTTTTAGCGAGGGATGACGGGGCTCTCAACGACCCACTTCAATCAACGAACTCAGAGAACGGCGATCACTAGAATGGAACAAAAAAATTATTGCTGTTATGTTCGATTTTGATGTTGTTCAATTTACTATATTATTTTATTTGTTTTAAAAATATCTTATGTGTATTTTTTTTTTATTTCTTTCATTAGCATTTCCAGCAGATTAGCGCTTCCGCCTTAGGGATGTGGCAGACTCTCGGTTCTCGGTTCCCGACTCGGGAAATTTCCCGGTTTTTCGTGTCTCGGTTCTCGGGTTTTGTTTCTCGGAAACCGGGAAATTTTTGCACTGTTAAAGATGGCTTTGGGGTCAAAGACAGACAGACACATGATGTAAAGATTTTTTTTTTCCAAATTTCCTGAGTATTTTTAACTTGCAGTATGATATGCCAAATTATTTCTGGATTTTCAAAATAATCTTAATTCCCAAAATTGACCTTTTTTCGTCTATATCTGCTAACAAATCTGGCAATTAGAGGAATTCCCACCAAAATTTAATTTTTCGTTTCATTTTGATGATTGAATTGTTTTTTATTTTAAAGATCTTATATTTTACTTTATAAAGATTCGTTTAAAAAACGGCTCCAAAATGGCAAAAAAGAATTAAGGCACGATCGGAGTTCATTTTGATTCAGAAAAATTGATTTTTTTTTTCTGGTGAAGCAAAATTTGTTGTTAGTAATGATTTTCAAATTTTAGGATGCCGGACCCTCGCTTCTTAAAATGTGAAAAATAGACTAAAATTTGACTTTTTTAGGTCCAAATCTGTTAATGATTTAACCAAATTCTGAGAAAAGTTTCCGGCGGCGCCCATCGGCACCACCGCACTAATTAATTTTTTTGAATCTAAAGTACTCAAATTGGGAAGCCCCTGTTCGCGGCCAGTTCGGCGTGGCCGGTTCGGCGTGGGTTTTTCGGCGTGAGGTTTTTTCGGCTTGGGTTTTTTCGGCGTAGGATCTTTCGGCGTGCCGGTTCGGCGTACGTTATAAAATGGACTTTTCGGCGTGATATGTAAAAAATAAAAAATTTTACTTTATTGTGCAAAGGAAAATAAAATTGTTGGTCATTCGCACTTCAATCTTTATAAAGATACGGAAATAATAAAATGAAAAATCAAAAAAATCGTTTGACCCCTTTTTAGGGTATTTAGACCCGTTAGACCAAAACAAATTTGGTATCATTAGAAAGCCCAAAGTCTGTAGATGGGACGAAATTGTTTCATTTTTCAGTTTGCTTTTGTTTAAGCTATGCAAAAAGCAATACAAAAAAGTAGGTCAAATTTTAGGGCATTTTTTGGCCTGTTTTTCGAACCCAGTTCGAACAATTCTTAACTGATTGGAATGGCGATAATTTTCCCTTAGAGCCAGCCCAAAACCCTATCAAATGATACCGCACGCACCGCGTAACTCGCGCTAAAAAGCGAGTTATCCTTTTTGAAGCTTGAAACTGGGGTGTTTTATTCTTATACAGGGAACCAGTGCCCGATGGGCACTGGCAGCCACAAATAAATATTTATAAAATAGAAATAGCTTCGCTATTTAACACTGTCTCTAGAGGGCGCTCCGCGCCAATTCCATTAAGGTTTCGTTCTCTCTTGCCCCTACCGTCTCACCACCTTTCTCTCTTTTTCCTCCCCCTTTTTCTCGTTCTCTCTTTCTTTCTTTTGGTCTTTTTTCTCTCTCTCCCTCTCCCTGCCGTCTTTCTTCCCCCCCTTCCTCTCTTATTCCTTCTCTCGCGTTTTTCACTGTTTCTGTCCCCGCTCTCTTTTTCAGCACATTCTTATTTCCTGACTCCGCTCTCTCCGTGTGCGCTCTCTCTCTCTCCTTCCTAACCTCACCCTCTCATTCTCTCTGTCTTTCTTTCACTGTCTCTGCTTGTCTCTCCCTCTTTTTCTCTGTCTCTACTTGTCTCGTTCGCTCTGTCCTTCTCTCACACTCTCTCTCTCTTTCTCGCTTCACTTTTTGTCTCTTTGTCTTTTTCTTTCTCTATTTCCTCTCTCTTTCCCTCCCTCTTTCTGTTTATTTTTTTCTCTCTCTTTCTTTCTCCCTCTCTTTACCTCTCTTCTTTCTCTTTGGTTCTCTTTCACCCTCTCTTTGTCTCTCCCTCGATCTCTCCCTTGTCTCTCTCTATTTGTCTCTCTTTTTCCTTTGTGTCTTTTTCTTTCTCTATTTCCTCTCTCTATTTCCTCTCTCTTTCTCTCTCTCCTCTTTTCTCTCTCTTTGGCTTTCCTTCTTCTCTATATTTCGATTTAACCCTCCTTCCCTTACACTCTCTTTCTCTTAATTCTATTTGTCTTTTTCTTTCTCTATCTCCCCTCTTTTCCTCTCTGTTTCTTTCTCGCCTTTTTCTTTGGCCCCTTTCCCTCTATCTCTCGCTCTCCTGGCTCTCTTTATTTCACCCACTGGCTCTTCTTCACTTTTTCCCCTCCCTTTCACTGTTCCTTTATTTCACCATTTTCCTCTTTCTCACCCTGCTGTCTCTTCCTCTGTCTCCCCTCTATCTTTTTCTTTCTCTCTTTCTCTCTCTCTCTTGACTCTCTTTGTACTTTCCTCTTTTTTTCTTTCTCTCCTCTCTCTCTTTCCCTCATTATGTGTATTTTTCGCCAAATTATTTTGTTTTTTTGCGAATTTTCTTTTTTCCGGTAAGCATTTTCTGTATCTCGACTTATTTGATCCCAAAATTAAGTTTAAAACCCTCCATATTTTAATGAATAGTTTTCATCAACTTTCAAAATTTTTCGAAAAATCTTAGGGTTCCGGCGAAGGGTTCGGCGGGGCCGTTAGGCGCCGGCTAGGAAATTTGAAATTGACCGGGCCGGGAACGGGAACGGGGACTGGCGGGGACCCGGGAACGGGGAAACCGGGGCAAAAATCCCCGTTTTGCCGGGGCCCCGATCCCGGGTACTTTCCATGAAAACCCGGTAACGGGAACGGGGCCCCCGTGAAATCCCCGCCGGGGCCCCGTTCCCGTCCGGTCTCTTATCAAAATACACCCAATTTTTAAATTTTCCCGGCATTGCTATTGGAACCCGGACATTGAACCTTTTGGAATTTTTCAAAATAAGAAAAATTATTTATTTTGAGAAAAATATGTTCACAAATCGGCCATAAATTTCAAAATCTCCCACGGTGGCGCCTATCGGCACTATTCGGCGCATTGCACCGCAAATTTAAATATAAATAAAATTTCGAAAATAAAAATTATCTTTAATCGTGATGTCTTTCTTCTGTCTTTGACCTCAAAACTATCTTTAACAGTGTAAAAATTTTCCGAAATCCGGGAAACAATCCCCGGGAACCGGGACGGGAATACGAAAAACCCGGGAAATTTTCCGAGTCGGGAACCGGAATCCCGCACAGCACTACCGGCACCCATTCGCGTAGGTTTTCTCAAATATTTCTCTTAAATATCCTTAAAAATTGGTCATTTTTTGTCAAGATTGTTACCAAAAACGCTAAAATTTTCTAAAATTTTCCCAGCGTCGAACTATCGCCACTTGATTGATCATTTACTTTTCATACAAATGGTTTATGTCGAATTTAGAAATAAAAGTACAAAATTCTTAAAAGCCTAAAAAAACTACAATTTTTTCGGTTTGGTTTGTTTTTTGGGAAAAAACCCGACCGAAAAAATTTCAGCCTTTTCGGTTTCGATCCGACTGACTTTTCTGTTCGGTCTCTAATTAAAATTGTCGCTCCTTTTTTTTTTCTCTTTGTTTCTCTTTCTTCTTATTATTTAATATTATTATTTTAATTTAATTTGCTTTACTATCGAAAATATAAATTCGCAAAAAAATATTTTTTTATTTTTTAAAATTTCCCAATATTTCGCTTGTTTTTTGTGTTAGAGAAAAAACTGTTTTTCTATGTGGTTTTGACTAAAAAAGTTGCTTAAAAATTTTTTTCGGCATTAAAACGGCAGGAAAAATGTGCATTCCAAATTTTTAAATGCCTTTTTCGGGATTTTCGTGCCTTTATTGGAACTTTAGTGCCTTTTTTAGGCGCTTTTTTCGCGATTTTTGGTGCCTTTTTTGCGAGCTTTTTTATTTATTAATCCTTTTTTTATATTTGTGATCTTTAATTTTCCTTCAAAAAGGTCAAAAAAAATAATATAAAACGAAATTTTTATAATAATATTACTTATACATTTTATTAAAAAAATTAATAAAAAAAAAAAATTTTTTAATATAGGTATATATTATTTATTTAATAAAAATAACTTAATATTCAAAACAACAAAAAAAGAAAAAAATAATGAATAAAATTTTTTCGGACCTCGGGACCCGAACCTCTGTGGTCGAGGAAAGCAAACACACTAACCACTAGACCACTGGCACCGTTGTCCTTTCTCTTTATTAAATTATATTCATTTATTCATATTTTGCAAAAAAAGGCAAAAAAAAAAAATCGTTTAGACCCCTTTTTAGGGTATTTAGACCCGTTAGACCAAAACAAATTTGGTATCATTAGAAAGCCCAAAGTCTGTAGATGGGACGAAATTGTTTCATTTTTCAGTTTGCTTTTGTTTAAGCTATGCAAAAAGCAATACAAAAAAGTAGGTCAAATTTTAGGGCATTTTTTGGCCTGTTTTTCGAACCCAGTTCGAACAATTCTTAACTGATTGGAATGGCGATAATTTTCCCTTAGAGCCAGCCCAAAACCCTATCAAATGATACCGCACGCACCGCGTAACTCGCGCTAAAAAGCGAGTTATCCTTTTTGAAGCTTGAAACTGGGGTGTTTTATTCTTATACAGGGAATTGTTGGATATCTTTCAATAGTATTTTTTTTATTGCTCCGCAGGTGTTTTTTTTTTGAGTTGCAACATTGTTTTACTATAATATCATTTTTGAATTTATTTAATAGCTAAATAATTGTCATTTTCTATTTTATTGCAATCTTTGACAATTTTAATTTCTTGAGTAGATGTTCTAATTCGTCATGGCCAATGCATGACCTAACTCAAATGATTTGATTTTGAGTTTAAAGAAGTTTCTCGTTTTTTCTATTCTTTTATGAAAACTATTTTAGGACAGCATACAGCAGGGATGTTGCGAAAGGAAAATAAAAAGCAAAAGGCGAAAAAACGAAAAAAAAGAAACCTAAATAAAATCGAAGGACGAAAAGCGAAAGCGAAAAGCCATAAAAAAACGAAACGGCGAAAAGCACAATTTTTTCGGAAACATTAAAAATTTTAAAATTTACGCCAATCAAAGTGTCATGCTTCAAAAGCATTCTCAGCGGCGTCAATTTATTTCAGTATTAAATTAATAAAAATTTTTATTATTTTGTCTTTTAAACTCTTACTTCCCCGTGGCGTAAAATTTGCCGAATCATTTTTTGATCATAAATGTGGTTTCTGAATCTATTTTTCTCGAATTCATAGTCCTAAATTCTTTGAAATTTTGTTTCTATTCTTGCTTTCTTTGAGGTTGTATTTGTCCTTTTATGTAAGTTTTCTTTAATTTTTAATTCATTGTGTAAATTTCTTTTAATATTTTTTCTTTCTCATATCAAACTTTCAATTACGATTGGGTAACTTAGTTAATCAAAATTGCCGGATAAATGCGTACAAAAAGGAAATTTTCTTTTCCTTCAATTTCCATAATTTTTTCAATTGTTTAAGTAGGTGTTCCAAGCAAAGTTTTGTGATCAAGTTCTTCAATATATCTAATTTCATAATTAGGGCATCGGTAAGTATTTTTTCAACTTATTATTAGTAAACTGTGCTTTATATAAGTAAAGTATTAATTTATGTTTTTAGTTTTATTCATTTTTCGAGATTCTTGGTTAAGTATAGGGGGTAAATTTAAATTCATATCCCGGGAAGCTGCGGAGTGTGCCAATGGCGAGCATGCGAACACGGAGCAAGTAGTGGGGGGACCGAGTGAGCGGAGGGTTCCGAGCCCGATCTCAGCAGGCACAGCAACTCGGAGCGAGCGAGCGGCGCCCCATCTACTGGCCGCCGTAGTCGAGTGTGTGGTGTCTTGGCCAAAATACGTCTCCAAATGCTTTAAATTGACCTTTCAGTCCCAGGTCTATAACTGTGTCCAAAGAGCTTTCCGTCTAAAGGTCCCACGGGTCCGTGTATTGCATACAATTGAGAGTCCAATTATATAAATATTTTTCATATTCTTTCATTTTACAAGTTTGACTGTTTAGTCCCTATGCCATTTTCCCATTTCAGTCCCGGGTCTGTAACTCTTTAGAGAGTGGTTGCCCAATACAGATCAGTTGCTCCCCTACATTTGCGCCAAATGTGCGGGGCGCAAACGTAGAGGCGCAAACGATGCATAAGCAATTCAATCTACCATGTTTTGAAAAATTTTCTAATTTTATAGATTTTTGTTCGAGAAATTCCTTACTTCATTTTATGGTAACGACTCCATTCAAAATTTTTTCCTATTCGTTTTTTTATTAATATTAAATTGTTTTAAATTAAACATTTAGTTATAATTTATTTTTTGTTTTAAATTTATATATAAATTTTTTTGTAATTAATAGGGATGTCAATTTTATGTACGAAAAATGGCCAAAATATGTACAAAAATATGTTAAAAAATTTGCAAATATGTAAGAAATATGTACAAAAAAAAAGGTACCAAATATGTAGAAAAAGTTGAAAATTAGGGGGTGTAAATTAATAAAAAAAATTATTCCTCACAATTTTTTTGCAATTGCAAATCAAAAATTTCTCAAGATTTACGGTCATAAATCTCAATGAAATGGAAAATGGAATGAGGGAAAACTTAAGGGGTCTATTTTTTATTTTTATGTTTCTTTATGAAATTTCTCAAAAACCTGAAAATATGTATTAAAAATGCCAAAATATGTTTAAAGAACTTTCGTATTAATTAGACCATGTAGAACCCATGAAAAAATATGTATTTACATAAAAAAAAATTGGCATCCCTAGTAATTAATATTCAATTATTTTAAATAATTTTGGGTTTCCCAATTATTTATCAATTTACTCTTGATAAGATAAAATGTAATAAATAAGTGGGTAATTAGACACACATTAAATTCATCCATTCGACACATTATAATGGAAAATATGATTAATTTAGGGTTTCCTTTCCTTCTGTTCTCCAACTTTTCACATCACATTAAATCATATTTTTTAAAATAACTTGAAGAAATAGGAATGATTTTATTTTATATGGCTATTTTTTGTTTTTGTATAAATAAGTTTTCATCATAAAGTAATTTATATGGTATTATTATTTCTACATAATTGATTTTATAATTGGGTTTAAAGGGGTCCAATTTGCAACTCGTGCACAACATGGCGACAGTGTTTTTAAAAGCTTCAGGTGAATATGGCCTTTTGCAAATTTTTTAACTTTTTGTAGCACCATTTAAATAAAGTTACATTAAAATAAATAAAATATTAGTCATTAAACTCTAAAAATTATTTTTTTATTATTATAAAGTACAATTTATCCTCAATATAAAAAAACTTTGCCCTTGGCCTTTTATCATTTAATTTTAATAATTCTTTTGAATTTGTCTTCAATATTTAATTTTTGTTGATTTTAAATTTTGATAGATTTTTTAATTGCAATCAACAGAAGTTGATTTTTAATTATTTATGAAATAGTGTTTGTTGCTTCGGCAAATTTAAAATGAATTTTATATATTTTATTTTTATCCGAGAAATGGGGTTGACAAGTTATTATGCGCAGACCCAGCGAGTGTCGAGAATTTTCCATTTAATTGTTATATTGCAGTGCATTTTCCGATTTTGTTGAGGGTTATCATTTGTTAACTCATAAATTTATTTTCTGTCATATTTTTTCAATTATTCTTTTTTATTTTTGTCTTTCTTTTTCATCTGCTCAATTATTTAATTTCAAAGAAACTCTATTTCGAATTATTAACCATTTTTGGGGCGAATCCATTATTTTTGTGATTTTATTTATTTAATTAAATTTGTGAAAACAATTAGATCATTCCGTTATAATTAGGGACAGAGTTAAAAAGGAAAAAATATTGGATAAAATTCCCTCAAAGACAAAAAAATAAATAAATTTTAAATAACAAAAATAATTACACTCCTTCCAGGTTTGTCGTTGGATATTGACAGCGAAAGATCCAAGGACGGGCGCACACAAACAAAGAAAATACCAACTATATGCAGACCACTAAAAGAAATCAAATCTTATATTAATAGCTAAAATTTCATTTCGGTTCGTTTTTTTTAAATGAGTAATATTTTATTTATTAAAATATATTTTATGTGAATGGTGCAACAAAAAATTGAATACAAACCAAAATTTTATTTTGAATCGACGAAAAAATCGACAAAAGAATAAATAAATAATACTTATTAAAAAAACCTTTTTTCCTTTAGAGAAAATCAATCAATTTAAAAAAAATATGAGAAAACAAATCATTTTTTTTTTATAAATTAATTTGAATTTGAATTTTTTTGGTTTATTGCAGAAATTTTTTACAAGCATTAATTCTTTGTCATTTCTTTTATTTATTTTCCCATTTAATTATGTATTTTAGAGGTTAAAGCAATCGAATTAGTGGCGCCACAATCTGCAATTGCCGACCTTTCTAACTAAACCCATATCCTTCAAAATAATAATAATATTAAAATGACAATTTGGTGGAAAAACTAAAATTCATCGGCGAAGATATGAGAAATGAATGAACAGGTTAGGAGAGTCGTTCTTCTGTCTCTCCGAAGGGTCACCAAAAATTCAATCGAATTGATTGAATTTAGAGGACGACGCCACTCAGCACCTCCTCATTCTTTTCGCAAAAAGATATTTAAATATTAAATTCATTCATAATTTGCAGTAAATATTTTTTACTAACATATATAATTCCGATAAAAATAAATAAGACTATGAAAATTTACATTAAAACATTTAACATCCAAATTATAATGAATATTAAACCAAAATTTTCATTGAAGAAAACAGAAAATGGCTCTCACCAGTAAAATAAATAAGCAAAAGGTAAAGGAAATAAGAAAAAGAATTGGCAACCAAAAATTTATTAAACGAAAGCAAAAAAAAAATATGAAAATAAAGTGAGAAAAAAATAGGCAAAAGCTTATAAAATCATAGAAAAAGTTTAAATGCCAAGAAAACACACTGCTTCCATAAAGTCTATTTAAGACGGCCAATTTCACCCTTTCGGCCAAATCATTTCATTTTCATGCGCTATTTTGTCCTTTTTCATGCAAACACTTTAAAGTATTTGATTATTATTTACTTAAGCCAAATGTCGCCTCACACATATGTAATAATATCCTTTTTATTTTATATTATTGTCCCTTAAGCTTACATGAATTGGTACAGTTGTCTTGCCAGGTTTGGTTGAGCCCTATGATTTTTCACATTTGAGAGCTTTTTATTGACCTTAAAGATTATGTTCCTTAAAGCGTGTCCTTTCTATTGCGACAAACAAAAATTTTTGGATTAAAGGTAAATTTATGATAATATTTTATTTTAGCTTGCATTTGATAAAATAAACGAATACGTTTTAAGAAAAATTAAATTCATTAAAGACAAAAAATTATTTATTGTAATTATAAAATTTACAACTTTAAAAAAATTAAAATTAATTCATATTTAATTAATAAATAATTTTTGTATTATTCTATCTAAAATATAATAATTTTTATTTTCTACCGCAATAAAATGCGGATAAGCATTCTTTAAAATGAATTGTTATTTCTTCTAGCATATTTTTAAAGTTACCCAAATGCGTTTATCATTAGCATTAGCATTTAAAAAATATTTTAATATGATAATTTCTTAATTTAATGCATTTATTTTAAGCAATTATTCATACATTTTAATTTTTTCATTATTGCTTATTTTGTAGCCTTTCATTTTATATTTAATAATTTTCTTCTTCTTCTTCAATACATTGTTTAATTTAAATTGTCTTTTATTTATTTGTTTTGAACCGATCTTTGGGCAATGTAGTCCATGTGTCTGGACTTTTTAGGTTTATTTTTCAATTTAAATTAATTTTTTTTATTAAATTTCTTTCTGATATAATTTTGGGTTATATTAACTTTAAGAAAAATGAGTCTTATACATTATTTAAATTGTTCATTTCATCTGTGGCGTCACGCTTTGCAAATAAACTATTATATTTGCGGAGCAGGTGTCTAGATTTTTAAACTTTACTTTTAATTCAGAACCAACTTTCTTTGATAAGTCATGTTTTTATGTAATAATAATTGCTATTAATGCACAAATAAAATCTGATCATAATATTTTTCTGTTCGATTTGTAGGTTTAATTTTTCATTTGAAAATTGTATTTTTTGATATAAATTCAATGTAATTTAATAGTTGAATATAATAGTTTATTTAAAAGAAACAAATATATACGTAAATAAAACTTTTACTCATTTTTTCTTTTTTTCATTTTGTAAATTCTTTTAAACATTTCACTTTTAGGCTGAAAATAAATTATTAAGCATTCTTAGAAAATTTTGAATAAATTCCTTGCTTATTTCCTTAACAAGAAGTTTCAATTATTATTTTGATTTAAAATTTGAGAAAAGCGATTAAGCTCTTTACTTAAGATTATCCTTTATTTTCTTTTAACATTCTTTATTTATTTTCACTTTTTTTAGTCATTTTTTTTTATCTCTATTCTCTTTCTTTAAACTCTTACAATTATTCCGATTTAAATATATAGAAAAAATTTTAAAATTTCCTGACTAGTTTTCTTAGATATTATTTAATTATAAATTTTTAAATGCAACTATCTTGGCAGCCTGCCACTGCCACTTTTTTTCATCCATTCACCAATGAATGTACAATTAATAGATGAAGAAAAACCCTTTTTAATTAAAAATAAAAAAAAGGCTTTTCGACTATCAAAAAAAATCTAAAAAAATAAATTTAAAATATAAAATTTAAAAACTTTTTAATTGAAAATTAAAGAATCGACTATTTAAATTCAAAGAAAAATCATTAGAACTCATTTACTGCATTGTCCGATCATTTCTCCGTTAACTTTAAATAAATAGTGAACGTGCCTTTTCACCGTACCAAACACCGATTAAAATACCCCTGAGCTACGAGAAATGTTGTAAGTTAGTAAAAAATTTTTTTTAAATAAAATTGATTTTCGTATCTAATAAAATCTTATTGATTTATTTAAAATCAGTGAAAAAAGAGAATGGGTTATTCAAGGAATTCCAGGAACGGAAAGTGACGGCGACGAGGATTGAAAGAAAAATTAAACCATACAAATAAATTCGAAGATTAAAAGATAATTTTTTTATTATTTTGTTTTGTTGCATTATAATCTCATATTAATTTTGAATATTTATTATTTAAAACAAATCATACACATAGTTACACCTTTTAATAGGATGAAGCATCAAAAATCGTTTCTTGAGACTGACCCAGAAAAAAGAAAAACAAAAAAAAATGGTTTTAAAGGTAAAAAAGACATCACTGACAAAGAAAACTATATATAATTTCAAACACCGTAAAAAATCAGAAATTTGGCATTAAAAAAATAAAATCGTTTTATTTTTAAAAATAATACAAATGGAGAAGAAAATTAAAAAATATATTATCTCATTCAAAAAAGCATGCGCAAAAAAAGAAAAGGATTGACGAATCGAAAGAAATTCTTTCGATATATTGTGAGGCAATACGTGACCCGGCAATTGCCCCATCAAGAGGGCTTAATCAAAATTATGTTGATACTGTTTCTAACGAATTTTTAAAAATGCAACATGGCACTCAGTCCGGCTAGGACTACTCCAGTTGACTAGCTCAATTAAATTTGGGTTCTGGTCAGCTTGATCACTTGAATGGGAGTACTTAACTTGACCAGCTCACTTGTCTCTCGGGTCTGGAAGTACTAAACTTTGACCAGCCCTGAACTACTTAGAAAATTAGGGGAATACGGGATTACCTTGAAGAGTCCCGGGTCGTGGCAGCACCAAAAAGGTGTTGTGTTCCCGGCTAATTTAGTTTAAAAAGAAGATAGCAACAATTCAAAATTAAGAGTTTATTAAAGCAAAAGAAAAAGTTAAAGCGAAAGCAATAGGAAAGTCTAGGCAGGGAATCTGACAACAAAAACATGCGAAAAATAATCCTGACAAATAGTAAATGCGATCGCTTTTATATCGTTTTGTCGGGGGTGGGGCCGAGAGTAACCAATAGTAAATGATCGGGGACCGGACAAAAGTAAATTCTCAGATATTTCACTACCAAAACTTCAAAATTTAATAACATAAGTAATCATGATACATGAATCTTATTAAACCATAAATAATGTTTTTCCACTAACCAGGGCTCCCCGATGCTAGTTTTGTTAGCTTTTTGCTTTTTTTTTGCTGCTTTTTTGAGAAATTTATTGATTTTTTGTTTTGGGTTTTTTTTTTTGTAAAAATAGTCGTCAAAAATGGCCATTTTCTGGCGAAAAATGTAAAACGCACCACTGGTCTCCGTCACTTTAAAGCATAGGAAAGAACAGAAAATTTAGTAAAAAAAACAAAAAATAGAAGAAAAAAACAGAACATTTTTTTGTTGCTCTTGTCCTACTGAAAAACGTGCAAAATTTGAAGGCAAAACAAATGGAAAAAGTCCCTTTAGGTAACCAAATAACTTCGGTAAAAACAGAGAAAAATCAATACAAATATTGCAATAAGAAATGCCTTTTTCATCTTCTTTTAAGTTATTATATCCTTTTTGTTTTCTATTCCAATGTTTTTCTTAATACTTCCATATATATATATGTATTATGCCCTAATTCCCTTCTCTATTCACTGGGCTTTGTTCAGTTTGAGCGTTTGTTAAATCCGGTATTTTCTACTGATTTTCCGAACATAATTCTTCTGAATTTTTCTCCAAAAAAACCCAAATTAAAACTCTAAATATCATTCGGTATCGATTGCTTAGCTCTAGTAGCCTACCAAATTTCTAAAAATATGATCAAGTTTTAAAAAATAATAATTTTTTTGCCATTTTTTTTCTTAAAACTTAACCAAATTTTTTGAAAAATTTGGGAGGCTAATGGAGCTAACTAATAGCTATCGGAAGATATCAATTTGGTTGTTTTTGAGCAAGGTTATGACGAATGATGTTCGGAAAAAGTAGAAAATGGCAGATTAACAAACGCCTATAGTGGCGGAATTTAACAAACGACCTAGCACCTTTTGGGCGTTACAGAATTACAACAAATTAAAAGTTAGCCATAATATTTTGTATTTTTCTTTGATATAAAAACTACCTTTTCTGAAATCATTTGTCTTCTATTCCAATTAAAAAAAGTTTTCCCTGTTTTGCTCGTACCTTGCTTAACTAACAAATTTTCGCCAGTATTTCGTTATAATTTTTGATTTATGAAAAATAGATACCTAAGCAACTTAATTTGATATCTTAGTTTGGTAACAGTTCTGATTTATTTTTGGTATTCTATTTATATCTTCATTAGCTAACTTGTTTTGTAATGATATTAATACTTAGAATTTCTTTTCTTCAATATTAATTTCTCTTTATTTTGATATTCACTTTGATTAATTTTTACTTAGAATTTTATGTACTTTTAATACATGTGAGTCATTAATGAATTGCACTTTTCGGTCAATTCAAAAGATGATTCTTAGAGAGATTAATATAATTTTGCTAATCTTATAGCAATTATTTGGCAATTTTAACTTATTGGCCAAGCCAATCCCATCAATCTCGTTCGGTATAACTTAACTCAAATGAAAATTTTTGAATAAAAAGGCATTTAGAAACTCGATTATAATTTTATTATTTAATTTATTTTTTTATATATCATTTAGTTGAACGTTTGTTTGTTTTTCATATAAAAAAGGCTTTAATTTTGCTTTGTATTATGTTATCTATTTTTTTTATCTACATTTGTTCTTCAACACCTTTGATTAGAATTATTTTATTTTCAATTATAAATCGCGCAAAAATTTTAAAGTTAGATTTAATATTTTATTTTGTTTATTTTCAAATCAAGTCTCTCTTTTTTTTGAAAGGTAATGCGTTCTCTCTTAGGCGAAATTCTAAGATTAGATTTCATCCATGCCCCAGGGTCGCTGGATTATCTAATTTGGGAATTGCCAATTTTTAAAAAACATAAAAATTTAGTTTTTTATTTAATTATAATTTCTTTAATTCCAATATATTTTAATTTTCTATTAGATTTCTTTATGTTTATTAGTAGTTTTAAAAGGGATAAAGTTTTTTAATAATATTATTATAAATGAGGGAAATGGCAGGTGAAATTTTCCTCTCAATTTTCTTTTTTTCTCCAAAATTCCTTTCATATTTTGTCCTCTGCCCTTATTCTTAACAGTGCTTAATATATTAAAAATCAAAACAGTAAATTTCCGCGATAAATTTACCAATTTTTACCGACGACCTGTTTAAATTTTTTGGACTTTTTCATTCTTTAGTGAAAACTATGTTAGGACACGACACATTGCGATGGACCAAAGTTCACTCGCTAAAAGTTTAGTAATTTTATGCTTATTTTCCTATCCTTTAAATCCTTAATTTTGTAATCATGATTTAGTTTTTCTTCAGTATTGGAGGGGTCCAACTTAATTATACTTTATTGGTCATCTAACTCTCCGACTATTTTTAAGGTTTGTTTTTTTTTTTTTAGATTTTTTGCCAAATGGGTCTAATGTTGCAATATTATCCAAGGTCATATTCAATTTTTACTAGTAATAAGAAATTTTTATTCTAAATAAAAAACAATCCTTCAAAATAATAATATTAAAATGACAATTTGGTGGAAAAACTAAAATTCATCGGCGAAGATATGAGAAATGAATGAACAGGTTAGGAGAGTCGTTCTTCTGTCTCTCCGAAGGGTCACCAAAAATTCAATCGAATTGATTGAATTTAGAGGACGACGCCACTCAGCACCTCCTCATTCTTTTCGCAAAAAGATATTTAAATATTAAATTCATTCATAATTTGCAGTAAATATTTTTTACTAACATATATAATTCCGATAAAAATAAATAAGACTATGAAAATTTACATTAAAACATTTAACATCCAAATTATAATGAATATTAAACCAAAATTTCATTGACAAAAAATAGAAAATGGCTCTCACCAGTAAAATAAAGAAAAAAATGCGAATAAGCGAAAGGTAAAAAATTTGGCAAAAAGAAGCCTAAAATATTTATTTTGATCAAAAAATAATATTTTATATAATTGAATTTTTGAACTATAACAAAGAAAAACTGACAAATAAAGAAATTATTTAAAGCATAAGAAATATAATTTCTCCTTTTATAATTTTGGTTAAATGAAAAAATTGGCTTAAGAACCCCGAACTTTTCCTGAATAAAGAAACGTTCTCTAATGGCAAGAAAATTATTAAAGAAGTTTTTTTAAGTTACCCTTAAATCGAAAAAAATTATTCTTAAGACAAGGCGTATTCTGCTTTTATTTATTTATTTTTCTTATATAACATTATTCATTACTACAAAACTTTTTATTTTTCATGAATTTAAATTTCCTAAAATGTATTCCTTTATTTTACCAAATGCAAGCTAAAAATATAAATTTTACCTTAAATAAAATATTTTTTGTTAGTCACAATGTTCATGCTATTGTTAACTTACATCTCAAAATTAAAAGAAAATTTATTTATAATTAACGAAATATCAACCAAATATTAATTATTCAACTCTAAGCCTATTTAGGAACGAAGTGAAAATCTACTCAATGAACCGTTTAATACCTTTTAACTTTTTAAAATAAAAGTAACAAAAGATTAAACAATTATAAAACTCTTAAAATTAGGTTTTAGTAGCATATTTGCATAATTTAAATTAATAAAACCTTATTTTTTAAATTTTTATTTATTAATGCTTGAAGCCGTGAGATTTCGAATAATTGATTACCCAACAGATTCAACAGCATGAAGTATCGGATTATTTCTAATAAAAGAAATAATTAAATTATAATTTGTAAACAAAGGATATTAGCAGCAGAAACCTATCCATTATAAAATTAATTAAAATTCAACTTGAAAATTTTCTCCAATAAAATGAGACTTTTTTGTTAGTCTCAAATAAAAAAATTTCATCATTGGCTTGGTCTAAAAAACTATCAAAAATCCCTCAAAAAAAAAACAAAGAATAAAAATACAAATGTTTAAAATGAAAAAGATTTAAATTATAGAATTAAATACGTAATTTTACCTCTATGAGCATCCAACGGAAAATCCGTCGTTCGGCTCATTTTTCATCGCTTCGCCCGTATCTTTGTTTGGTGCCATAATCTCTCGGCGCCAATATTAATAAAGAATAAAGAATACCTTCTTGCTAACTTATATTCTTCCAGAATTGGTGGTTCATAACCCCTAAGACGCTTTTTTTGACAGCCTTAATTAGTGGTGCTCGAAACCAAAAATCTCCCCAGACTCGAGACCGAGATATGATTCCGAGACTAAACCCCACACTCGAGACCGAGACTAAAAAAACCCTGGACTTTTCTCGAGTCACTCGGGACTTTTTTTTTTTTAAAAAAACTTTTTTATGCACTAATAATTAGAAAATAAATATAATCATATATCAATTCTAGATGTGAATAATTATCATATTTCTTGAAATAATCGAAGAATATTTATTTGGGAGGGGGGCATCTGGTGGTGACGCTAGGCGTCGCCGGGGAAAATTTTTTGAAAATGAATGTAATATAAGTACAGTTTTTAACAAAAATAAATAAATTCAGGCGAATTTAATTAAAATAGGCATGAAACTATAATTTATTCAAATTTAAAATTCAACAATGTTTTTACCAAACAAAAGGTCAATAGGGGGGAGGAGGGTAAAAAGTCTCGTTTATCGAGACTAAGAACTCGATAACTGGACCAGAAAAACCCCGAGACTTTTTTTCGAGTCGAGACCGGTACTCTCAAGCACCACAACCTTATATGTTGCCGCACTTTTATTTTATTTAGTAAGGAATAAAGAATATTTTCATGTGTTTTACATCAATGCCTTCTTTTTTAGTTTCCTTTGGCATTTTTCTTATTCCTTTTATTCTTTATTTATTGGCGAGAGCCATTTTCTCTTATATGTCAATGAGTTTATGTTTTTCGTTTTAATAGTATAGTTTTGGTGAGAATATTTTTATAATAAAATAATATAAACTAATTTTGTTTAAAAAGGGAGGGTCTTTTTGAAAAGCACACATTATAAAATATAAAAAAAACAACAAGAAATGTATTATTTTATTGGCAAACAATTAAACATAAAAACAATGATTGGCTATTCACTACCTTTAAGAGTTGTTAGAACCTCGACAAAATAACGACAAAAAATAATTAATTAATCATTTAAAATAAATAAATAACTTAATTCACTGATCGAAGTGTTGAAGAACAAAGTGGAAAAAAGAAAAAATATTAATTTTAAAAAGGTAAATCGAATTTGAAACTTCTGGAAACGGTAATGATTTGCAAAGTCTACTTAATTATTAAAAAAAGACGGTGCTGGTGCGTTTCTTAAATTCCGCCACCTATACGCATTTCTTAAATCCGCCATTTTTACTAGTTTTTTGAATATATTTAGTCATAACTTTATTCAAAAGCATCCAAATTAAATAATCTTGGTAATATACAGTAGCACTTATATTGCTTTATTTGCCTATTAAATTTCAAAAAATTTCAAGTTTTAAAAATGTTATGGAAATTTTTTAGCTCCTATTTTTTAAAAAAACTTAATGAAATTTTTTGAAATTTGTCAAGCCAATAGATCAATTTAAGGGCTATCTTATAATAGCAAGATTATTTCATTTGGTTGCTTCTGAGAAAAGTTATGACTCGATATATTGAAAAAACTGGTAAAAATGGCGGATTTAAGAAACGCGCATAGGTGGCGGAATTTAAGAAATGCACCAGCACCAAAAAGACAATAACTTTATTGTAAAAACAAGAAAATATTGGTGCCGGGTCGTTAGTCAAAAACCCTCAAATGAATTCTGGGCACCAAAGATCATAATGGGCGTTACTTAAAAAACCCTCAAATGAATGTCCGTGCTACGCTTATGGTCTGTATGCACAATTAAATTTTAATAATAGAAAATGTAAATTTCAGCCAAATAACTTTGTAAATCAAAAGCATCAATATTTAATTAATAGAAATCATTTCAGTTAAACGAAAAAGATTTTTATTTTATTTCAAATTCAAATTTATTTCAACAATTGTCTTGCTTAAGGACCAACAAGCATTGCAATTTTAAATTCAGCACATTGAAATTCTGAAGTTTTCTTTTTTTACTGCAAAATACAAAAGCATTTCTATTTGGGCGGTACGTGTGTGTCGTTTTCTATTGCCATTGTGATCTGTAAATTTTTCAATAAATTAGCAACTGATTTTTTTAATTAACCAATAAAGCAAATCTCGCTAAGATTTGGCATTTTCCAAATCTCGCCAATTTTGTCGAATAAATAGTTGTTAATAAAGTTCTGCAATTCAATATTGAAGTCATGATCCCCAAGTGACATGCACAGCGGAAAAAAAATTTGTAATTTTTCCGTATCTGTGGTTTCAACTTTTTGTGATTCAATTATTTCGATTGACACCAACGTGTTCCATCTCGGCCATGGAAATGGTATTGTAAGAAGCAGAACGCCAAGATAATCCGATCCGCCCACTTTCTCCCATCACTTCTATCCTTCTTCTTCATCCTTTTCATTTCATGTGCCACACAGGCGGTGAGTTTTTTCCATGGCGCCTTGTGCTTTCGCATTTCAGGCAGATTGAAAAAAAAACTAAAAAGGTAGGATCCTTAGTTCCCCTTTTTTTTTCTCTTTTTATTTAAGCATTATTTATTTTGTTATTTTTATTTATTTATTTAATTTTATTATTCGTTTTTATTTGATTTTTTTTTTCATTATTATATGGACGGACCCATGGTTGGGCCAGTTAAATTCGCGTCCTTTCGGAGGCAAATAATTCGCCCAGTCCACCAGAGTGTGGACAAAAATGTCCCGTGCAGCGATCGGCGGGAATTTTGCCCGCATGGCGACCGGGAATGCTGCCAACACCAGCGGTATGATGTTGGCAATGTCGGCCTCGATGGCCAATTCGCTGTCCGGTAGTGGGCCGGCTCGGAAATAGTAGTCGGCCATTTGGGCCTTTTGCCGCTCAAATTTAGCGGCTTCTTGCCGTTGGCGCATCCCTTTCATGTTGTCCGAACGACATCCTTTTTTAGGCATTTTTTTTTGTTCTTAAATATTTTTTTTTATTATTTTTATATTTATTTGAACTACCCGTTTGCGGGCTTTTGTCAAGTTAAAAGGGGAGGAAACATGGGCAGGATGCTTATCGAAAATATCTAATATAAAACACTTAAATTAAAATCCTTAGGGCAAAGGATGTCCTAATAAATCGATGGGAAAAGGACGGAATGGCCGCAACAAAATCATCGGTCCCTTCTTTGTTGCGGTGAGATGGGCCAAATGGGACGCTCAACACAAAGCCATTTCTTTGTCCGAGAGAATGGACAATTTAAAATCAACGAAGTAGAAAATTTAATTTAATTCAAAAGGTCACATAAAACTTTTTCCAATTTATTTATTTTTATTTGGTTTATTTTTGTTATTTTTTTTTTTTTGCTTTGCTATTTTTTTTCTTTTTCTCTCCGTATTTGAATACAGTATTTTTTTAGTATGATATCGTACGCAATTACTGTTTCCTTCGATTAATTATTTCTTTAAATGAATTAATCAGATTAACTCTCCCAATTAAAATTATATATACGTTATATTACTATATATACATCGACTAAATAATATTTTCTTTATTCACGATTTTTTTTTCTCTTTTCGAATATTTAAAGAATAATTTTGTTTGTTTTTTATTTTTTTTATTTTATTGTAATTAAGAAAGAATAATAATTCCACTTTAAATGTTTGACATTTCTTATATGGTCAATTCAGTTTCATTTCTTGTCTCTTTGGCAAATTTGCATCAGTCGCCATTTGATGAGCAGAAATGTGTAATGGTAAGGCCAAAAGATATAGGCCATTCATTTTGCTGCGTTCCTTCCTTTCTGCTCAAACATTTTTCCTCATCGTCACTTTCTTATTCTTCCGCAAATAATGCAATATTTTAGTATAATTATAAGAAATGTTTCTACTCCCTGAATTTTCAATATTTTCAAACAAGTATACATTCATTCAAAAGCCCAAAGTGTTCTTTATCGAATCATCTCCCAAATGTTTTCGATCGATGCCCAAACAAATTTAAGACTTACCTAAATTTTCGTTTTTATTTTGTTATTATTATTATTTTTTTTTTGAATATTAATTTTATTGTCTTTTTCCATCCATTTATTTATTCTCTCCTTCGGCAACTCTGTCAAGTCCGCCAAAAGCTGCTGCCGAAAGCACAACATTGACTCCGATGTATGAAGACTTCACGTCTTCAGACGAGTCCACCGGAAAACTGGAAAAATCGGCCTTGTCTCCATCAGCGGCTGCTTTGGAAGGACCAATTTGGGACAACACCTTCCATTCGGTACTTTCACCAGCAGCAGTTGACCGAATCTTTGCTGATGAACCGGAGATGGCTGAAGAGGTTAGCACAGTCGAGTTTAGTTCTGAAGTTGGTACTAAGATTAAGAAAATGTTGGAGAATTCGACCTTTGGGTCATCTGTCATGAATATTGGTGAAGAAGTTGGCTTGACTAAGACCAATTGTGAGGAGAATGAGGTGGGAATCGGGGCGCTTGAGACAATGGGCGCAATGATTACTGTTCTCTCTGAGCAGGGAGAAGAGGAACGACTGATCGGAGAGGCGATTGAAGCAGTGGAGACTGTTCAGGCCGCGCATGGATCATTTGGGGAAATGATCATGAAAAGGGCAGAGGGAGTGAGCAAAGAAGCATTGGTTAAGGACCTCGGTCCATCTGTCACGAATGTTGGTAGTGTTCATGAAAGTCATGAAACGAATTGCGTCATGGTACTGGACCAAGACGGAATTGAGACTTTCCGTATGAAAAGTCCAATTGGAAAAAAGAGGAGGAGTGTAAGCCTTGAAAAGGAAGAGAGAGAGCAAGCGTATGATGGTGAGAATGCCAGGAAAATGATGGTTTGCCAAGTATCCGATAAGGAGACAGTTGTAATGAGGTTCGGTAAAAAGGACCGTTGGCCCAAAATTGTTAAGATTCCGTCGTCTTTTAAACTGGGCGCTTCGTTGCAGTTGGGTGATCTGGTTTCTGTTAAGACATACCAAGAAACTGAGAAGTTTCCGGATTGGATTTCGAACGCATTCAAAATTAATGCCGAAGCTGTGGTAATGGCGATTTCGTCTGTCTTTCAGAATCCGTCCCTTACAATCATCGGAATTATCATGAATGTGACAATGGATGGCCGCCGTGGTACATTAAGAGCCGTAGATGTGGCCTTTCCTGAAAGTGAAGTTGTGCAGCGCCTTTATCCGCACCAGTTGAACGCGGACATCGATGTCCATAACATCAAGCCTGGTGTTCTTGTCCACGTTTCTTTGGTCCGCATTCATCGTCCATCGGACATTGCGATAGGACCCAAGGGCATGTACATCGCACCTGCTGATTTTGAGGAAGTTTCTGAAAAGGAAGTGATGGCACACCAGCCTTATGTTGGAACGGGAATTCGAGACTTAGTTGTCGGGTACAAATTCCCTTTTTCGCCAGTCTACAGTATCAAATTGGGAGAGCATGGTGTTGCAGCTGCTGTTTCTGGTGCATTGCTCAAGGCGAAAGCAGAAATGGAAGAGTTCACTATTGATACAACCTTGTTCATGCTGGAAAACAGGAAGAACACCATCGTGGTCACATTTGAACATTTTGTGCAGGAAAAGCGTAAGTTTGTGAATTTGACCAAAGTTTGGGAAGAGATTCAGCTGTCATGGCCAAGTTGAAGGGGGCAAAGAAGCCCTGTGCTTCTGGGAGAGTCTTAGAGGTTCATAAGGGTCTGTTGCAAGGATCGTTCGTGTTGCAGGCTAGGGTAATTTTGGTCTTCCAATTGGCACGAAAGTATGCTGCTGAGACTGATTTTGATCGGTTGACGGAAGGTTATGAAGTCTCGCTTATTCCCTGTGAATCTTTTAAGGCGTTCGAATTGAGGATGACACGATTCTTCTGCAACACGTTTAGTCATTCTGCCAGTGGCACTGACGGCACGAGTCGCATTTGGCAAATTCTTTTGGCTCAATGTGAGGAAAAGGACGAGTCCACTTCTTCGGAAGGTCTGTCACGTTTGGAGCGGCATCCCTCACTGCGCTATTTGGAGGGTGGCCAAAAGAGGACTGCGGAATTGATGATGGACGACAAGCCAAGGGTGGTGGCTCAGCAGGCACCCCCAGGATCCGGCAAGACATACACCCTCGCAGCGATTGTTGCGGCGTTGTTGGACGAACCTAAGGCGAAAATTCTTTGTTTGGCACCATTGAACGTGGCGGTTGTTAAAATTTGTGAAGAGTTGGTAGGGGCTCTTCAAACTGAGGGAAGTGGTGAGGTTCCTCTGGCATTATTTTCGGGAACCGGAAAAGGGAAATACCGTGACCACCTCAATAAGATTGCAGGTAATTTGTTGGAAGCCGTCGTCACTTCAGGTGACTTCTGGGAAAAGCTCGATGAGAAGGAGCAACGAGAAGTGGAACGATATTTGGAAAGCGTCAAAAAGCGGCCCCGAATTGCCAAAGAAGCTCTCATCGCCGAGTATGTGCTGAAGTTGGAGAAGAGAAGAGTGCTTTGTTGCACTCTTGGCTTTGCGGAGCAGATCGGGCGACTGATCAGCGACAGGAACATTGTTGTGATTGACGAGGCTGGCCAAGGATCTTTTGCACAGATTTGCTCAACGCTTTCGCCGCTTGTGAATATTAAGAAGGTCATGGTAACAGGTGATCGGTATCAGCTCGCTGTTAAGATGCAGAGCACGCCTGAGCCGGTTAGGAGTGGTTTTGGGTTTGCCACAGTGCTTATAAATTTGGACAGTGCCAAAGGTGTAGACAAAACGACATTGTTGACCAATTATCGTTCACATTGTCAAACCGTGTCATGCATTGAACACATGGCGTACAAGCCACATGGCGAGATCCTTAATCCCGGTCCCGGTTCCTTCCAAATGTTGCTTCATTTTTGGAAAATGCCTGTTTCTGATTCTCCCATTCTTCTAATCCATCAAGAAACACCGATGGAACCCGAGCTAACGAGCTTCTCAGCGACAAACAGCGGGCAAACACGGACTGTCATGGAACTCCTTGCACTGCTCGATCATTTTCCGGGCAGCATCCGCATCATCTTATTGTATGCTGGGCAAGCCGCGCAGATTGGAACTGAATTGAAGGCGCATGGCTTCGATTCTGCAATTTTGTCGTTGACTGCGGATGCGATGCAGGGCCACGAAGCCGACCTGACGATTGTCACGACTACCGTCTCACAGCAGCAGCAGTTCACCGCTTGGCAGCGTTCGAACCATTCGAAGGACCGTAAAACTGAGTTTTGGGGTGACCCCCAGAGGGTAAATGTTGCTCTGAGTCGAGGCAAGCATGGGATTATTGTAGTTGGCAATCTTATCGACCTAAGCAAGTCAGAAATTTGGGCTAGATTTTTGAATAAGGCATTAGAGTTTACTGTAGTGACGGCCCCTGTTGTTGTCCGTTCGTTAAGTAATCCCAAGGCAAAGTATGTGCGCGGGTTGTTGTACGATGAATCTGGCGAAGCCGTACAGGACTACCGGTTCCATGCCTTGTGGTCGCCGCCCGCTTCATCCTCGGCTAGTGTCACAACTCGTTTCGATCGGCGACCGAGCGCCTTCCGACAGAATGCCTCTCCCTCCTTTGATCAGATTAGGAATACAGCTGGTCCACCGCTTACTTCGCAGCGTGTTCCTCGGACGTTTTCGCAATCTCGTGTCGAAGTCAAATGCTGGAAGTGCGGGCGCATTGGTCATGTCGCAACTCGGTGTACCTTCCCGCCAGCACGGAACAACTAAGAAGTTTGAGGACAAACTTACAAGAAGGAGGGACGTGTAAGAAACAGAACGCCAAGACAATCCGATCCGCCCATTCCCCCATCACTTTATCTTTTCTTTTTTATCTTTTTTTCCCCCCGTGGCTGCTTCTCATTCGTTCAGTCGAGCAGTCGTTAGCAGAGAGCTAATCAATCGGAGCCACTCGGAAGGAGAGTTAAAAGGAGAGCACAGCCATATATTCATTTATTCTATTTCATGGCCAATAAACGTTATACATACTCCCTCTTGCATATCCTCACACGTATTCATACAGCGCTATGGGAGGCCCGACTTTGGGGAGGTCATAACCCAGGGCCCGGGTTTTGGCTTTCTCACTCGGAGGAAATGCCTGCCTTATCAGTTGTTTTAAAATTATTTTTTTCCAGTTCCAAATGAGAACTCTTTAAAATAATCAGTTGTTTAATGCCTGTCATATCATATGTTAGGAATTAAATAACTTTTTAATTATTTAAACAATCAAAAAATAGAATCATAAAAATCAAAATTACGGTCGAAAACTAAAATGAAATAAAATTATGAATGAAAAATAAAAAACAATAAATTTTTTACGCAATCAAATAAATTGCATGGACAAAATTTTACAAAGAAAATAACTGTCTTTTGATTTACAATTTTTGATCAACATTCGTTTTTGGCTTTGTAATTGCCTCAAAATGCCCATTTCCATTATAATAAATAAAAATTGATTTAAATTCATTTTCTTGACCTGCCAGGACCTTAAAAAATGGCTAATATTTTTTTTTAGTTTAATTTTTTACAGTGTTTTTCGTGCTAGGTGAATAAACATTCCACATAAATTTGATTTCTTTTTGAGAATTTTGCGGATTTGGACTGCAAACAACAATATTTATCTTAAACAATTTAGCTGCGCATAAAAAATCGATATTTGATGCATTTAAATTGCTCAGAGGCATCCATAGCGAGGTATTTGTGATTTTCAATATATTCTATAAGAGTTGGCAGAGATGTTTCAAACATTTGCCACCATTCAATTGGTATCATAGGATTGAAAAGTAATTTTCTTTCTTGAGTTTCTAAATTATGTTTTTATTTTAATTTAATTTTTTCATAACCTTCATATGAAACTCTTTCAAATATAATGGAAGCATCAGAATCAAACGCTAAAGCTTCAAACTATAAGGAAAATAATATTTTCACAATAAATACTTATTACCAATCCAAGGACAATATATAATTGTGTGAATGGTTTTGGGGCAACTTCAAAAGTCCCATCAACTACTAAAATTTGACATTTTTCAATTGCTTGGGTTGATGTTTTGGTAGAAAATATTGTAATTCCTTCGTCTTTATTCCGACAAATTACCCAACTAAATCAAAAGGTGAATTATTTTTGTAATTGAATTTATAATATAAATTAAACAATCGTAGTAGCTACTTGTCATCATTGGTTACTGGCTTATTTAAGGCCATTTTAATTGCTCCTTTCCGCGTTAGCAATAATTGTTCGGGAATTCATATGAATCTGTTGATATGCCATGTTTTTGTTGCCTTCTTCTATTATAAGCCCGCCTAATTGAGTCAAATGTGGGGTAATTATATGTTACTGATTCATCTGTTTTTGTATCCGCTTCTTTGGATATTCGATTACTTCTCCAATGCATTTATCATTGTGGACAATGGTTTTTGTACTTACAATATTTAAATTTTCATCAACTATTGTATGTGCTATTTGATGAACACTTAAAAAAAATAAATAATTAATTTCAAACCGGGCATTTTCTTTTTCTTGTAACGTTTTACACGTTAAGCATTCGATGTAATATTTGCTTTTATATTTGGTTGAAAGCACGAATTTTCTCCAATTGTTTCATTTTTCTGAACCAATTAAAAAAAGTTTTTCTGCATCACTCTTCGTTATACATTGCTTGACTAATAATATTTCACCAGTATTTTTGTTCTGATGTTCAACGTAATATGTACTTCCACTACTTTGTTTAATTTTGGCCAAATAACGCTCCAAGGTTGATTTGCCAATTTTTAATGGAGACTCAGTTTTAATTCTATCAAGTAATCCACTAACCGATTTAATTTCACGCTTTTCATAATTTTGTAATAATTTTTGATGGTTTCATCATTTATAAATGCCTCGAAGTTAGAAACTCGGCTTCCACCAGAAGCACGGAAAAAATTTTGATTCCAATTTAAGTAAAATAATAATAAAAATATAAAAGTTATATAAATGGGTTTTGGAATTTCCATTCTAAAATAATTTTTATGCCAATTATTAATATTATTAATGACAATATTTTATTATATTATTGAAAATGATTTTAAAATAAGGAAATAATGTCTTTTTCTTATAATAATTCATTGATTAAATATTGATAATATTGAGTGATTTGCTAAAAAAATATTCTTTCTATCGTTCGAATAGGATATTGTTGTGCATACAGACCAGAAGCGTAGCACGGACATTCATTTGAGGGTTTTTTGAGTAACGCCTGTTTTGTCTTTGATGCCCAGAATTCATTTGAGGGTTTTGGAGTAACGCCCATTATGAGGGTTTTTGACTAATGTCATAGCACCGAAATATTTACCCTATATTAACATCCAGAATTAATACAATTAATTAATTAATATTATGGGAAAAATAGAGACAAAATCGATTTTATTTATAAAAAATATTTCTTAAAAGATATTGAATTATTGGAATCATTTTAACCACCCAACAGAAAAAAAAGGCTCACATTGCCTATCACTAGGGCTGGCAATTTTATGCACAAAAAGTGGTCAAAATATGCACATAAATATGCAAATAAAACAGTGAAATATGCACTAAATATGCCTAAAAATCATAAATATGCACTAAAATCGTAAAATTATGCACAAAAATATTGAAAATTAGGGTTGCAAATTATTAAAAAAAATTTATTCCCCATAATTTTACACCAGAAAATTTTGCACCTTTTCAGGCCACTTTTTAGTCAAAATCGCATAGAAAAATATAAAAGTAAGCAAATATTTTTTGCGAATTAAATTTGGAACAAAAAATTTAAATTTTAGGTAGCAAAACAAAAACCCAAAATATGCAAATATGCACAAAAATCCCAAAATATGCAAAAATATGCAAATAAAAGTCCCCAGTTCTATAAGTAAAAGACGAATAGAAGGTGTTTTTCCTACTAATTAGCCCGTGTAGAATCCAGGAAAAAAAATATGCATTTGCATAAAATTGCCAGCCCTACCTATCACAATTAAATATAAAAATTTCAAGATTCATAGATCTTTTGACAAAATAATAAAAATATATGTACCTTTGTCGCAAAAAGCGACATAAAATTTTTACAAAATTTAATTCATTTTGTTCGAGCATTTTCTTTCTTCCTCCCCGCCTATGACTCATCGCTCTTCTTCTTTTCCTTTTCTGATGAGTCACCATTTTTATGGATTTTTTCCTTTTTCTCTTGCATGACGCATCATTTTTTCCAGCTTTTGTCCCCGTCTCTCTCTTGGGTATAAAAGCCCAGTCTTTTCTCATTTTCCTCGCTGTTGAAGAGAACACTGTTCTGTTGATTGAATCTGTTCAATTCATTTGGACTCAATTAATTGAGCCCTTTTCATCAGTCACTTGTACACTTTGTTCAATCAAATTTGAATTGTGTCAAGTTGAATAAAGAGAAATTACCATTCTCTCACGTTTGGCTTTTACTGTCCACAAAGAGACAGTAAAAGGATCAGCCTTTCATTCATAGGCATTTTTCCTAGTGTGATCACTGGGAAAGCGAAAGAGAAGCCCTTTCACTCATACATTTCCTGAGTTTTCCCTTTATTAGCTAGGGCTAATAAAGTGGGAAAATTAGACAAGAGGAAAACAATTTCCTTTTGTATATTTTTGTCCATTCCGCGACAACCTTATTGATATATACGCCAATATCAATGCATTTTTACACAAAATATACATTGAGTTTACTACTGACCTTTTTTTATGACCAGCATGTTTATGTAAGCTTTTTTTTGCAAGTTACTGACTTTTTTTTCTCAATTCTATTAGTCCATTTTTATGACAGATAAAAATATTCGCTATATGCCTTGGTTTTTCATACTTTATATTTTAGCTTATTTTTATTCCCTTTTATCAAATATAATACTTATAAATAGAATAAATTAAAATTAAAATTATCATCGTTCTATTGTTAAATTTAATTTGAAAAAACCATTTTTAACTTTTCCGCGGCGTATTATAAATGTGGCAAGAATTTTGATTCTTAATGAGCTATTTAATTTTTAAACAATTCATTCTCTCTATTTATGAAAAAATAACAGGAGTATTTTAAAATATATGAAATCCATTGATCAAGGTGTTAAGAATAAAGATAATAAAAAAACAAAAAAATAAACAAACTCCACTTCAAAATGATATTTTAAAAACGAAAATATAAAAACCATTAATTAAGTTATGACCTTATGACTTTGGACCAACGTATTGTCTATTCGGTAAGTTTAAAATACCAAAGAATTGCTATAATAGCTATTTAAATCATTTTTCGAATTAAAATTTTATATAAATATCATAACAATTTTAATTTCAAATAACTGCATATTCTTAGGACCCGCTTAAAATCTAATATAACATTTGGTATTTTGGAGGAAAATGAGTAAATCTCAGGTACGCAGGGGACCCGAGTAAAATGGTCTAGTATATAACGAATAATAAACCGATGGAACCCGAGCTAACGAGCTTCTCAGCGACAAACAGCGGGCAAACACGGACTGTCATGGAACTCCTTGCACTGCTCGATCATTTTCCGGGCAGCATCCGCATCATCTTATTGTATGCTGGGCAAGCCGCGCAGATTGGTGCTGAATTGAAAGCGCACGGCTTCGATTTAGCAATTTTGTCGTTGACTGCGGATGCGATGCAGGGCCACGAAGACGATCTGACGATTGTCACGACTACCGTCTCACAGCAGCAGCAGTTCACCGCATGGCAACGTTCGAACCATTCGAAGGACCGTAAAACTGAGTTTTGGGGTGACCCCCAGAGGGTAAATGTTGCTCTGAGTCGAGGCAAGCATGGGATTATTGTGGTTGGCAATCTGATTGACCTCAGCAAGTCAGAAATTTGGGCTAGATTTTTGAATAAGGCATTATAGTTTACTGTAGTGACGGCCCCTATTGTTGTCCGATCATTAAGTAATCCTAAGGCAAAGTATGTGCGCGGGTTGTTGTACGACGAATCTGGCGAAGCAGTACAGGACTACCGGTTCCATGCTTTGTGGTCGCCGCCCGCTTCATCCTCGGCAAATGTCACAACTCGTTTCGATCGGCGACCGAGCACCTTTCGACAGAATGCCTCTCCCACCTTTGATCAGTTTAGGAATACAGCTGGTCCACCGCTTCCTTCGCAGCGTGTTCCTCGCACCTTTTCGCAATCTCGTTCTGAAGTCAAATGCTGGAAATGTGGGCGTATGGGTCATGTTGCAACTCGGTGTACTTTCCCGCCAGCACGGAACAACTAAGAAGTTTGAGGACAAACTTGAAAGAAGGAGGGACGTGTAAGAAGCAGAACGCCAAGATAATCCGATCCGCCCACTTTCTGCCATCACTTCTATCCTTTCTTCTTCATCCTTTTTCCCCGTGGCTTTTTCTCATTCATTCCGGTCGAGCAGTCGTTAGCAGAGAGCTAATCAATCGGAGCCACTCGGAAGGAGAGTAAAAGTAGAGCCCAGTCATATATTCACTTATTCTATTTCATGGCCAATAAACATTATACATACTCCCTCTTGGTATTTCCTCACACGTATTTCATATAGCGCTATGGGAGGCCTGACTTTGGGGAGGTCATAACCCAGGGCCCGGGTTTCGGCTTTCTCACTCGGAGGAAATGCCTGCCTTATCAGTTGTTTTAAAATTATTTTTTTCCAGTTCCAAATGAGAACTCTTTAAAATAATCAGTTGTTTAATGCCTGTCATATCATATGTTAGGAATTAAATAACTTTTTAATTATTTAAACAATCAAAAAATAGAATCATAAAAATCAAAATTACGGTCGAAAACTAAAATGAAATAAAATTATGAATGAAAAATAAAAAACAATAAATTTTTTACGCAATCAAATAAATTGCATGGACAAAATTTTACAAAGAAAATAACTGTCTTTTGATTTACAATTTTTGATCAACATTCGTTTTTGGCTTTGTAATTGCCTCAAAATGCCCATTTCCATTATAATAAATAAAAATTGATTTAAATTCATTTTCTTGACCTGCCAGGACCTTAAAAAATGGCTAATATTTTTTTTAGTTTAATTTTTTTCAGTGTTTTTCGTGCTAGGTGAATAAACATTCCACATAAATTTGATTTCTTTTTGAGAATTTTGCGGATTTGGACTGCAAACAACAATATTTATCTTAAACAATTTAGCTGCGCATAAAAAATCGATATTTGATGCCCATTTAAATTGCTCAGAGGCATCCATAGCGAGGTATTTGTGATTTTCAATATATTCTATAAGAGTTGGCAGAGATGTTTCAAACATTTGCCACCATTCAATTGGTATCATAAGATTGAAAAGTAATTTTCTTTCTTGAGTTTCTAAATTATGTTTTTATTTTAATTTAATTTTTTCATAACCTTCATATGAAACTCTTTCAAATATAATGGAAGCATCAGAATCAAACGCTAAAGCTTCAAACTATAAGGAAAATAATATTTTCACAATAAATACTTATTACCAATCCAAGGACAATATATAATTGTGTGAATGGTTTTGGGGCAACTTCAAAAGTCCCATCAACTACTAAAATTTGACATTTTTCAATTGCTTGGGTTGATGTTTTGGTAGAAAATATTGTAATTCCTTCGTCTTTATTGCGACAAATTACCCAACTAAATCAAAAGGTGAATTATTTTTGTGATTGAATTTATAATATAAATTAAACAATCGTAGTAGCTACTTGTCATCATTGGTTACTGGCTTATTTAAGGCCATTTTAATTGCTCCTTTCCGCGTTAGCAATAATTGTTCGGGAATTCATATGAATCTGTTGATATGCCATGTTTTTGTTGCCTTCTTCTATTATAAGCCCGCCTAATTGAGTCAAATGTGGGGTAATTATATGTTACTGATTCATCTGTTTTTGTATCCGCTTCTTTGGATATTCGATTACTTCTCCAATGCATTTATCATTGTGGACAATGGTTTTTGTACTTACAATATTTAAATTTTCATCAACTATTGTATGTGCTATTTGATGAACACTTAAAAAAAATAAATAATTAATTTCAAACCGGGCATTTTCTTTTTCTTGTAACGTTTTACACGTTAAGCATTCGATGTAATATTTGCTTTTATATTTGGTTGAAAGCACGAATTTTCTCCAATTGTTTCATTTTTCTGAACCAATTAAAAAAAGTTTTTCTGCATCACTCTTCGTTATACATTGCTTGACTAATAAAATTTCACCAGTATTTTTGTTCTGATGTTCAACGTAATATGTACTTCCACTACTTTGTTTAATTTTGGCCAAATAACGCTCCAAGGTTGATTTGCCAATTTTTAATGGAGACTCAGTTTTAATTCTATCAAGTAATCCACTAACCGATTTAATTTCACGCTTTTCATAATTTTGTAATAATTTTTTGATGGTTTCATCATTTATAAATGCCTCGAAGTTAGAAACTCGGCTTCCACCAGAAGCACGGAAAAAATTTTGATTCCAATTTAAGTAAAATAATAATAAAAATATAAAAGTTATATAAATGGGTTTTGGAATTTCCATTCTAAAATAATTTTTATGCCAATTATTAATATTATTAATGACAATATTTTATTATATTATTGAAAATGATTTTAAAATAAGGAAATAATGTCTTTTTCTTATAATAATTCATTGATTAAATATTGATAATATTGAGTGATTTGCTAAAAAAATATTCTTTCTATCGTTCGAATAGGATATTGTTGTGCATACAGACCAGAAGCGTAGCACGGACATTCATTTGAGGGTTTTTTGAGTAACGCCTGTTTTGTCTTTGATGCCCAGAATTCATTTGAGGGTTTTGGAGTAACGCCCATTATGAGGGTTTTTGACTAATGTCATAGCACCGAAATATTTACCCTATATTAACATCCAGAATTAATACAATTAATTAATTAATATTATGGGAAAAATAGAGACAAAATCGATTTTATTTATAAAAAATATTTCTTAAAAGATATTGAATTATTGGAATCATTTTAACCACCCAACAGAAAAAAAAGGCTCACATTGCCTATCACTAGGGCTGGCAATTTTATGCACAAAAAGTGGCCAAAATATGCACATAAATATGCAAATAAAACAGTGAAATATGCACTAAATATGCCTAAAAATCATAAATATGCACTAAAATCGTAAAATTATGCACAAAAATATTGAAAATTAGGGTTGCAAATTATTAAAAAAAAATTTATTCCCCATAATTTTACACCAGAAAATTTTGCACCTTTTCAGCCACTTTTTAGTCAAAATCGCATAGAAAAAATATAAAAGTAAGCAAATATTTTTTTGCGAATTAAATTTGGAACAAAAAATTTAAATTTTAGGTAGCAAAACAAAAACCCAAAATATGCAAATATGCACAAAAATCCCAAAATATGCAAAAATATGCAAATAAAAGTCCCCAGTTCTATAAGTAAAAGACGAATAGAAGGTGTTTTTCCTACTAATTAGCCCGTGTAGAATCCAGGAAAAAAAATATGCATTTGCATAAAATTGCCAGCCCTACCTATCACAATTAATTACCTTTGTCGCGAAAAGCGACATAAAATTTTTACAAAATTTAATTCATTTTGTTCGAGCATTTTCTTTCTTCCTCCCCGCCTATGACTCATCGCTCTTCTTCTTTTCCTTTTCTGATGAGTCTCCATTTTTATGGATTTTTTCCTTTTTCTCTTGCATGACGCATCATTTTTTCCAGCTTTTGTCCCCGTCTCTCTCTTGGGTATAAAAGCCCAGTCTTTTCTCATTTTCCTCGCTGTTGAAGAGAACACTGTTCTGTTGATTGAATCTGTTCAATTCATTTGGACTCAATTAATTGAGCCCTTTTCATCAGTCACTTGTACACTTTGTTCAATCAAATTTGAATTGTGTCAAGTTGAATAAAGAGAAATTACCATTCTCTCACGTTTGGCTTTTACTGTCCACAAAGAGACAGTAAAAGGATCAGCCTTTCATTCATAGGCATTTTTCCTAGTGTGATCACTGGGAAAGCGAAAGAGAAGCCCTTTCACTCATACATTTCCTGAGTTTTCCCTTTATTAGCTAGGGCTAATAAAGTGGGAAAATTAGACAAGAGGAAAACAATTTCCTTTTGTATATTTTTGTCCATTCCGCGACAACCTTATTGATATATACGCCAATATCAATGCATTTTTACACAAAATATACATTTGAGTTTACTACTGACCTTTTTTTATGACCAGCATGTTTATGTAAGCTTTTTTTTGCAAGTTACTGACTTTTTTTTCTCAATTCTATTAGTCCATTTTTATGACAGATAAAAATATTCGCTATATGCCTTGGTTTTTCATACTTTATATTTTAGCTTATTTTTATTCCCTTTTATCAAATATAATACTTATAAATAGAATAAATTAAAATTAAAATTATCATCGTTCTATTGTTAAATTTAATTTGAAAAAACCATTTTTAACTTTTCCGCGGCGTATTATAAATGTGGCAAGAATTTTGATTCTTAATGAGCTATTTAATTTTTAAACAATTCATTCTCTCTATTTATGAAAAAATAACAGGAGTATTTTAAAATATATGAAATCCATTGATCAAGGTGTTAAGAATAAGATAATAAAAAAACAAAAAAATAAACAAACTCCACTTCAAAATGATATTTTAAAAACGAAAATATAAAAACCATTAATTAAGTTATGACCTTATGACTTTGGACCAACGTGTTGTCTATTCGGTAAGTTTAAAATACCAAAGAATTGCTATAATAGTTATTTAAATCATTTTTCGAATTAAAATTTTATATAAATATCATAACAATTTTAATTTCAAATAACTGCATATTCTTAGGACCCGCTTAAAATCTAATATAACATTTGGTATTTTGGAGGAAAATGAGTAAATCTCAGGTACGCAGGGGACCCGAGTAAAATGGTCTAGTATATAACGAATAATAAATTATAATTAAATAACGTGTTCAAATAAAAAATTAAAGAGAGTAAATTACATTGCAAAGGCTAGGAATAATTTATTCAATCGGCTTTTCACAATTAAAAAAATCATCGAACCTAATAACTTTACAATAAAAGCCCCTAAAAATAGTTAATTACATAAAAAAAAAAAATATAAAAATACATTTTCTTTGAAATGAAAGCCAAATCTAATTAGCCTTAAAAATTTAAAACTTATGGATAAAAATTATTCATTTGCCAGCGAACACACAATATATCTTAGCACACAATTGAAGAAAGAAAGACCTTTTGCCGAAAGAACCAAAAAACCTCTCTTCAAAAAAATTCTTTCTTAATTTAAAAATCTAAAACCTTAAAAAACATTGTCAATAAAACCAAAGATATAACCAATAAAAAAAGTTAGCCTATTAGAACAAATAATAAAACCCAAAAAATTTGAATTTAATATTTTTACCGCATAAGCAGGTAAATTTATCTTCAGTAATAAAAAATATCCTAATGTAAATAATGTAATTGTAATAATAAAAGGCAGAAAAAATGTTTATTCTCAATTACTAAAAGAAGACAAGTCAAAGGCCATGCCAGGATATTAAGTATGGGAGCCGACGCTCAAAAAAACTTCAAGAATCGGAATTTCGACCAGGGATGTACCAAATGTCGTTTCGTTTTCGTTTCGTCCTACATTGTCGGAACTTTTGGAGATTCGTTTTTGTGTTGTATTTTAGTCCGCCTATTTTTTTTGTTTCGTTTTTGTTTTGGTTTTCAAATTTGGGGTTTTCGTTTGGTTTTCTTTTCGTGTTTTTAGATTTTGGTTTTCGTTTCGTGCTCCTAAATTTGGCGGAAAAAAGTACGAAAAAGCACTGGTAAGAATGGAGATCTGAGTAAAAAATTATTGAGAAAAATGGATTCCGAAAAATTAGAAGGAAAATATGTTTTAAATTTATTTTTTAAATTGCATTTATTTTTTATTAATTTTCCCGTCGGCGTCTATCGACACCGCCTGACACATTTGCTTTATATTTAGATTGCCAAAATTTTCTCCGGCTTCGTTTGTCGGCATCGCCGGCTCCCATTAATCTCAAATCCACAAATTTTTATTTTTTTTTAAAAATATTATTCTTTTTGTCCATTATTTCTTTTAATTTTCATCAGATCATGCATTCATTTATAAAGTAATTTTTTAAAAGAAAAGCGAGAAATTTGGGAAAAAACAATTATATTCAGTAAAATAAATTAATTTATGGAAGAATTTGTTTCAGAATTTTTGAGGGTTCTTTGTTAAATTTTGAGAAACCCTATGGGAGTATGGTGGTGCCGATAGGCGCCACCTGGCGAAATTTTGTAAATTTATGGCAAATTGGCTAACAAATTTTTCTTAAAAAAAGCTAATTTTTTTGGCATTAATTGGAAAATTAAAAGTGATTAAGTGTCCGGTGGTGCCGACAAGAAAAATTTAGAAAATAATAAAATAAATTGCTTCAAAAATTAGTATTTATTTAGAACCAAATAAGAACAATGGGTCAAATTAGAACATAAGCCTTTTTCCTGACACTCAGTGCCCATTGCCATGCTCTCGAGTGTTTTTTGGGTTACAATCAAGGATTAACTCTCGCATACTAAAATTATATACACGCCCTTGGAACTTATGGTCGAAGCTGCCCGCTCCTGACACTCGGTGTCCATTGCCACGCCCTCGGATGGAATAAGTGGCAAAAGTATTTTCTTAAATTTTAAACCTGTTTATTCACATGCATCCCTTATTAGGCATTTGTCACTGAAATTATTATTTCAAGTGTTGTGTTTACAGGCTATCGATTTTCTGGCAACTTTTATTGTGCATTATTGCGCAAGTATGATCGTACAATGTCGGGTAAAAAACTAAAGTCGGCGTTTTTTAATAATCCGACAATTATTTTAGCTCGCTTACACTTTGATGATTTTATGTATCTTTGTGTTGTACTGCAGCAACTGACTATCCCTTTCTGTGATCGTGACATTGATCAGAAAGGAAGGATTAGAGTTTGCAAGTACCATTCTTCAAAATTTTTCGCAATTAATTCTTTTAGGTTTCGAAGACTACATCGCAATGTTTTTATCCACGATATTATAAGATTTACGCATTTGCTATTAAATTTTGCTATCTATTTGGATTTTATTGGTCTTTTTGCGTTCTATCTCGCATAATTATTAACTTTTGGTTTAAATGTCACTATAATCGGCTATTTGACCTAATTTCCAGTATCTGATCTTGCTATTCTATCCCCACCGTTGTACGAAGATGAACAACAACAACAACAACCAGAAACGATTCCAAATAAAGCAAAAAGGCCCCGAGGAACAAGCAACTTTACGCACGAAAACGCTCAGCGAAGTCCAGGAGTTTGACGCGGCTGGAACTTTCTTTTTGCGCGCAAAGATTGTTACCGTTCTGTTTTCTATCAGTAAGGTGATGGACAATAATAAGCCCCTGCGAATAATAGTTCCTTTGTTTTATTACAATTTAGGCCTGTCCGATGAGAAGCAATGGTATTCCGTGTCGTAAGAAACTTGTGCCAATCAATTCAGAGACGAATTTGGGACGATGGGCCGGGGGGAGGGAGTGGGCCAAATAAAAACACCGAAATCATTTCGAATACCCCAAAAAGTGCCAATCAATTTTGAGAAGAATTTGGGACGATGGGCCGGGGGGGGGAGAGGGGAAAGTCGGACAGATTTTGGGACATTATTGGTTGAAAAAAGACAGAAACCTGTGAACCAATTTGTAGACGAACATTTTCTCTGAAAATGTTTTTGGGACTCAAAAATTGGTTGGAGTGGCCTCGTCAGTACGATCTCCATTTAAAAATAATGATGTGTGTTTCGGCCATTATCGTAGAAACACAAATAACGGGACATAGATTTTTGTATTTTTCTCAGGCATTCTCTGTTATTGTCACAAGTCTCGTTTTTCGTAACGCTGTGTGCAAATATTTTTAAACATAAAGGGGAGAATAAAACTGTCAATCGATAAGACGTTCAGTAAATTTACATTTACAAAACAAACAAAAGCGAATCGGGTTTAGAAAACAAAACCGGGTCAACTTAGGAAAATTCATTTTTGTTTAATTGATTTGTAATCTCTTTTTTATGTTATTTACACTGATTCTCCAAAAAAGAAACAACAGGGGCCTATTTCAATTCATCGTGAATTTTTTATTGAAACAGAATTACACGGTGTGACGTCGTATCGGCGATATGACGTCACATCTGAGATATGGCGAGAATTGAGATAGGCCCCAGGAGCATCTCCAGCAAAATTCATTTCATTGGAAGCCAAACGATTGTGTTGAGAAAATGAACATTGCGCACAAGGTGAGATGGGAGAGCGCCACAAATACAAGTTTAATCAAATAAAATTTTAAGGACTGGCTATAGGTTGTGTTAATCCGAAAAGTCACTTTTCTCAGATCGCAACGAACCCTAATTGCAAGGCTGAAGATTTTCAAACGGCTGATCCGCTTTAGGTCTGCGTAACATCGTCTCCCACCAATAAAGGTTTTTTTTTCTTTTGGGTATTCAAAATGCTTTTCAATTTTGGTGTTCGGTTTGTCCATTCCCCCCCGGCCCGTCGTCCCAAATTCTCTGAAATTATTCGTACACTTTATCAATTCCGTTGGGGTTTGGTCCATTTCCCACTTTTTTGGGTATTCAAAATGCTTTTCGAATTGGGTTTTCCATTCCCTTAAAAGTCCATCCGGCCCCCCCGAATTGTCCCGTTAAATAAAGCAAAACATTTATAAATGAATGAATGGGTAGTTATTATATTGGAATGTCAATATGTTGACCCGAAGAGTGTAAGGGGTAATACTGTAGCTGGTTCCACCCCGCATTTTTCGAAAAAAGCAAATTTAAAAAGCATTTTCTATGACATTAAAACTTAATTTTTTTTCCGGGAAATGGGTGGGATCCGCTACAGTATTACCTGAAGGGGTGGGCTGAAATTTCCCTTCTTAAAAAACCTATGAAAATATGGGGAAATAACTAAACATGAATATGGGTCATCATCTTTTGTCATAATTTCTTGATTTTTTTTGGCTGCCTTAATTCTTTGTGAAAAACGGACAATTTTTTTGAATGGAGTCGTAGTCGCCCAATCCGATTTCAACTGTCGCTCATCCTTCTTTCCTTTGCTCGGTCCTTCACCACCGCTCAGTCCCTCTCCTCCATCATCCGGTCCCAACTGTCGCTCATCCTTCTTTCCTTTGCTCGGTCCTTCACCACCGCTCAGTCCCTCTCCTCCATCGTCCGGTCCCAACTGTCCCTTTCCATCATCCGAACTCAGCTTTCCCTTTCCTCCATCATCCGGCCCCATCTGTCCCTCTCCATCATCCGGTCCAAACTGTCCCTCTCATCATCCGAACTCAGCTGTCCCTTTCCTCCATCATCCGGTTCCAACTGTCCCTCTCCATCATCCGGTCCCAATTGTCCATCTCCATCATCCAAACTCAGCTGTCCCTTTCCTCCATCATCCGGTCCCATCTGTCCCTCTCCATCATCCGGTCCAAACTGTCCCTCTCATCATCCGAACTCAGCTGTCCCTTTCCTCCATCATCCGGTCCCAACTGTCCCTCTCCATCAACCGGTCCCAACTGTCCCTTTCCATCATCCGAACTCAGCTGTCCCTTTCCTCCATCATCCGGTCCCATCTGTCCCTCTCCATCATCCGGTCCCAACTGTCCCTCTCCATCATCCGGTCCCAACTGTCCATCTCCATCATCCAAACTCAGCTATCCCTTTCCTCCATCATCCGGTCCCAACTGTCCCTTTCCATCATCCGAACTCAGCTGTCCCTTTCCTCCATCATCTGGTCCCATCTGTCCCTCTCCATCATCCGGTCCAAACTGTCCCTCTCATCATCCGAACTCAGCTGTCCCTTTCCTCCATCATCCAGTCCCAACTGTCCCTCTCCATCATCCGGTCCCAACTGTCCCTCTCCATCATCCAAACTCAGCTGTCCCTTTGCTCCATCATCCGGTCCCAACTGTCCCTCTCCATCATCCGGTCCCAACTGTCCCTCTCCATCATCCAAACTCAGCTGTCCCTTTCCTCCATCATCCGGTCCCAACTGTCCCTCTCCATCATCCGGTCCCAACTGTCCCTTTCCTCCATCATCCAGTCCCAACTGTTCCTGTCATCGACAGATCGATGACGAGCCTAAAGAATTCCCCGCCCTCACCAAGCCCTAACCGATGAGCCCGCCCATTCCCTCTAGTCAATGAAGATGAATCATTTCTGCTTATTTAAAAGATGCTTTTATGCCTTGTTGGGGGGACACTTCTCTTCTTCTTGCTTCTCAATTTATATTTAACCAAAGGAAGAATAAATATATATATATTCTCGGAACGTTAGCGTTCTCTTTTCTTATTACATTGATCAATTTCCCTGTTAGACAGGAAGGTTAACTAGGAATAGTTAACAGTTGGTGCAACGGCCTAGATAGGACCGATTTCGATTCAATTTATTTTGTTTCATGTCTGCTCCATTGAGACGGCAAATCACTCCCGCTTTAAGGCGACTAAGGGAGCGAATTGAGGAAGCCAGGGTAATTGTTGATGATCGGGCAAGAAATGATGATCAGGTCGACGAATTGCGTACGATTTTGGTACACATTAAGCATAAATTGACATTAATCGATGAAAAGCATGAGCAATGGAGGAACTATATGATTGGGTTAGACGGAGACGTTAGAGTTCAAGAGGAGAGATTGTATGATGAATATAAACAAGAGGAGAGACATCTAACAGATTGGATGGACGATGCAAGAGAAATCATTACTGAAATAGAGATTATTTTGGCAAATGAATCCGAGGGTTCGGTTGAGGATGACGAGGCCTCAGTGGAATTAGGCCAAAATCCCAGGGTCAGGGAAGAAGTTCGAAATGGCAGGCAAGAGCAGCAAAATGGTGCAGATATGCCACCAATGTTTTACCCGAAACTCCCTTGGCCCTATTTTTATGGGGAAGTCTTAGAATGGCCAGTGTTTTGGCAAGCATTTGAGACCAGCGTAGATAGAAGACAAATTTCCGATGCCCAAAAAGTAACTTACTTACTTTTGAGTTTGAAAGGGAAAGCCGCCAGGGCAGTTAAAGGTTATCAAGCAATTGGGCAGAATTATCTGCCAATTGTTGATGCATTAAAGAGACAATTTGGTAACGATAAAGTCATTAAGGAATCACTACAGAGTGAGTTGATTAATTTGCCCCCGGCAAATGAGGCAGTGGCTTCACTTCGGAGTTGTTTGGAAGACATAGAACGAATTTGCCGTCAATTGGATGCGTTGGGTCAACCACAAGGAGACCGAGGCTTTGTAATGATGGCGATAAGAAATAAATTTCCAAGAGAAATTGTGTTGGAAGTATTGAAAATGGAAAAAGGTCAGGGTAGACTTTGGGGTATAGCAGAGCTAAGAAAGGGATTAGATGAGGTAATTTCGCTTAGAGAAGAAGCAATGAGGTGCAGTAGATCGTTTATTATGCAGCCAAATATGGAAAATTTCTATGGGTTTCGTCAAAATAAAAGGAACGGAGATAGAGATAGAGCAAAAGAGTATGGAAGACCAAAACCTATTCACAGAGCGTTTGCCTTGCAGGGCGATAGTAAAAAGTGGTCTAACCAAGAAAACAGAATAAATCCGGTTTGTTATTTTTGTAATGGACCACACACGGTGATGAAATGTAGGCAAATAATGGACAGAATGGCAAGAATAAGGCTGCTTGACAATGACAACAGATGCCACCAATGCCTAAGAAAGGACCACCAAAGCTCGGATTGCAAAGGCACAAAATGCTCTTATTGTGAAGGAAGACATCATCGGGTGATTTGCCCCAAAATTCGAAAGCAGTCAAATTGGAATGAAAACGCAAAAAAGGGTATGGCAAAGGGTCAAGACAAAAGAAATGCAAGTTCGAATCCGTCCCCAGTACTGTCAACACTGAATAAGACAATAGAAGGAGAGGTCTTTCTTATGTCAGTACGTGTTGAAGTTTACGGAGGAAGAGATTTAACAAGAAAAGCAAATGTTTTGATTTTTTTTGACTGTGGTAGCCAGTTATCATTTATAACAGAGGACTTGGTAAAGCGATTAAGTCCACCAAAATTAGAGGATAGTGAATTGGAATTATTAGCGATCAGACAGAAAAAATCAACGAAAATTAAATCCGGGAGATATTTGGTCAATTTGCGAATGATTAACGGAGGATTACAAGAATTTGTGTTAAATCGAATTGATCATTTAACTCAGGAAATAAAGAGAATCAATTCAGATTCTGGACAAGATGTGCTGATAAAGGAAAAGCCAGATATTATGATTGGCATGTCGGAATTTTGGAAACTCTTTCGCAAAGTATCAGAATTACGAAATGGATTATTTCAAGTTGAGACGTTAGTCGGCAATATGGTATGTGGTCATTTGGACAAAGAGAGAGAAAAGAAGTTGGGCTTGGGAAAACTGGTAGCAGTGATGGCTGGAATGTCTAATAATTCGACAGAGGACGTCGATGTGAGCAAATTTTGGGATTTAGAGGCAGTGGGCGTTAGAGATGATCCTAACGAAAATGATGACCAAATCGCTTTCAAAATGTTTGAGCAATCCTTAGATCGTGAAAATGGAAGGTATAGTGTCAGTTGGCCTTGGAAATTCCCCAGAGAAGAGTTGCCACCCAATTTTTCCTTAGCATATCGGCGATTTGTTAGTCTAGTGCAAAAGCTAAGAAAGGCACCCGAATTATTGAGGTGGTATGATAAACACTTGAAGGACCAACAAAAGGAAGGTATAATTGAAGTTGCAGGGTCCGAAAATAGCAATGGTTATTTCTTGCCACACCATGTGGTAGTTTCACCAAAAAAGAATAGAATCGTTTATGATGCATCTGCTAAATTAAGGGGAGGAGCATCATTGAACGATTTCTTATATCGAGGTCAAGTGATTATGCCATTGCTGCCTGGTTTATTATTACGATTCAGAGGACCAAAAATCGCGGTATGGTCAGATATTCAAAGTGCATTTTGGACATTACAATTGAATGAAACAGACAGAGAAGTTACAAAGTTTTTATGGTTAAAAGACAGTCAGAAACCAATTAGTTCTGCCAATTTATTAACACTTCGTTTTCGAAGGGTTCCGTTTGGAGTCATTTCTTCGCCTTTTTTATTAGCCGCAACAGTAAGGCAGCACCTAAAAAATTATGGAACTTCGTTAGCAGAAGAAGCGCAGAGAAATATTTATGTGGATAATATTTTTATTGGTTGTTCAGATGCCGATGATGCGATTGCAAAATATAAAAGCTTAAAGACAGTTTTTATGGATGCAAAAATGAATTTAAGAGAATTCATATCTAACTCAAAAAAAGTTAACGAATTCTTTTTACCGGAAGACAAGTTAGATCAAGTCGAGCCAAAGATATTGGGAATAAGATGGAATGTGGAAAAGGACATTATTTTGGTTAGGTTTCCGGAAGTAAAATATGAAACGTCATCAAGCAGGAGATCAGTGCTGAAAGGATTGGCATCAATATTCGACCCCTTGGGATGGGCAGTGCCATGTTTATTGCCCGCCAAATTGTTTCTCCAGCGTCTTTGGGATAAAGAACGAACTTGGGATGACAGACTATCAGAAACGGAGGAATTAGAGTGGAAGGAGATAATCGAATTATGGAAGGGCACAATTCTTTCACAGGAAAGAAGAATTATCTTTGGAGAAAAATGTAAATTGCAATTACATGCCTTTGTTGACGCGTCTAAACACGCGTATGCGACATGCGTTTATTTGAGATGCGAATGTGGTGATTTAGTCAGAACTAAAATATTATATGCGCGGAGTCGGCTTAAACCAAGGAATGTGGACGTCACAATCCCAAAAATGGAATTGTTAGGAGTACTAATTGGCACTAGAGCAATTTGTATGGTAATAAATGAATTGAATCTTACAGTTACAAAAAAAGTATTATGGTGTGATTCGAAACCCGTCTTGTGTTGGGTCAAATCGAAAAGTGAACAACCGAAATTTATTGCTAATCGCCTTAACGAAATTAGGAAGAATACCGGGTTGGAGTGCCGATATATCCCCACAGGGGACAACCCAGCGGACGTGGCGAGTAGGGGCTGCACCCCTGAGGAATTGAAAGAATGTGAATCTTGGTGGTCAGGACCTGATTGGTTGTCCAAAGACCAGCAAAATTGGCCAATCGATTTGGCATTTGTTATTGAAGAAGAAGACTTTGAGTTAAAAGAAATTCATGAAGAACCAATTATTGCTTTGACGGGTTTAGGTTACCAAAAATCTAAGGCGGAGTTGATTGATTTAAACAGATTTAACAATTGGGAGAAATGTGTGCGCGTTAAAGCTTTTGTATTAAAAGCATGTAATGCTTGGATGATAAAAATAAACAAGGAGATGCTCATGAAATTAAGTGAGTTCAAAGCCCAGAGACAAATTTGTCCAGAAGAATATGAACGGGCTGAAAGGGAACTATTTAAATTAGGACAAATTGGATGGGAGGAGTACTCACTCAGAAACCCTACAATTCAGACATTTGTGGATAAAGCGGGACTAAGGAGATTAAAAACAAGGATGGGAAACACAAATATGAATTTTGAATTTAATTTTCCCATGGTCTTTCCTAAAGATTCACCAATTTTGAAATTGTTGGCTTGGAAAGCCCATTGTGAAGTTAAACACGGTAAAACAGATGCGACATTAAATGAATTTTCGAGAGAATGTTGGGCACCAGGGATGCGAGCAATTATTAAAAGAATTACCCATAATTGTGTGCGATGCCGAAAGGTAAGTGGCCCGTCCTTTGCTTTGCCACCTATGCCATCTCACCCAGAAATTAGAGTGCAGAGATCGAAGCCCTTTGAATCTATTTCGTTAGATTATTTGGGGCCATCCGAGGTAAGATTAGAAGGAAAATTAAGGAAGTTTTGGATTGTTTTAATAACTTGTCTTACGACAAGAGGAGTTTATTTAGAACCTGTGTTTGATTTAGGTTCAGGTACCTTTTTGAACGTGTTGAGACGATTCGCGAGTCGAAGAGGGACACCTAAGAGAATTATAAGTGACAATGCTTCAACCTTTAAATGCGCCGCTAAAGTTGCGGGGGCAGTTGAAGCACGAGGTGGACAGCCAGTTGGAAAGTTAGAGCGATACATTGTAAAAAAGAAAATAAAATGGAGATTTATACCAGCACTTTCACCATGGGCCAATTCATTGGCTGAAAGACTTGTGAAAATTTGTAAAGACGCGTTTAAATCTTCTTTAGGAAGATTAATACTATCAGAGGATGAATTAAGGACCTTTACCACAGAGGTCGAATGGACGATGAATTGTCGGCCCCTTACATATGTTTCAGTCGACCCGGAGGGCCAAAAAGCCCTAAGGCCAATTGATTTCATTAGTCCGGGTACGGAGTTGGGGATTACAATTCCAGAAAGTATAAAAGATGATGGAGATGACTCTGAATACCTACTGCGATCTCTGAATGAAACTGATCGGTTAAAATCGATGTGGAACAAAACTGATAAAACTTTAGAGTGGTTTTGGCAGCGTTGGCATAAAGAATACTTAGTCATACTGAGAAATCGTACTCAATGGTTACATAAAGGTGCGCACGCTCAGAATTGGCGCGAACCAATATTAGGAGAGGTGGTACTGATTGACGAAGAATTCCAGCCAAGGAACAAATGGCCGTTGGGCAAAATTGTTGAATTAAACGGACACCCTGGTGCCGTGCGCAGTGTAAAAATACAATTAGCACCTAAGGGGAAAGAAAAGAAAGGAAGGATTATCGAAAGGCCAATTAATCGCATTTACGCCCTAGAAGCTAGTGGCGAAAATTTGATGACGAAAGGAAAAAACAATGAGAGTAAAAACGCCGAAGAGTTTAATGTGCCAAACCTCAAGTTAGATCCAGAAAAAACCCACCCAATGATCACTCGGTCAAAAACAAGAGCGATCGGATTATCTCTTATTACTACAATTATGATTATCTTTAACTTCATACCTTTGTGCAAAGGTTACCCTACAAAGTTTTTAGAATGTAGGGATTGCAAATTGGTCTGTGATACGCAAGGTATACTTTTGCGAAATCCTATGAGAATAAGAAAATTTGAGATTTGTTGTGGTGGTAGTTGCCTGTCACATCCTTTCGTAGTCCAACTTTTATTTAAACTACCAAAAGAGGAGTTGCTGATAGACCATGATTGCGAAGTTAATTATTGGATGAGGCGTGATAAGATGTACAGAAATAAGATTTTCTGTCCTCCTATTGAGGAGTGTCAACTTATTGATTGTTGGTTTTGCTTCAAAATGCTTATAAACCCAGATTGTTGGCCGGAAAAATCGATCGTACTTTGGGGAGTGACGGTACCCTTAGCATTAGTTATTATTTTATTCATTATTTCCATGTTAAAGAAAGTATTTAATGAAGGATGGTGGTGCATAAAAACTTGTATAGGCGCACCGATTTTAATCATTAGAGCCATTTTTGTAAGGCGAGAAAGGAGGACTGGTCATAATGTGGAAGAAATGGAACTAATCGGCAACAAAAATCGTACCTCAAACCGCAAGAGGAACAGGCGATTACAGAAAATAAGCAACACCTTTAGTCTGGCTATCTTATTATTTTTATGTTTACTTGTCTCGAATGGTAGTCCAGTAAAGGGCGAAGCGGAAGTCATAGCGGTACAAGCTATGTCAGAGAACTGTATGAGGATTAATAGTCTCACTGAATGTCATATAACTGCGGCTACCAAGTTGACTTTATTGCCCGCCGGTCAAAAGGTGTCGTTAATACTCAAAAATTCAGATGGATTACCAATTGGCGTTTTGAATTTGATCTTAGGTTCACTTCGTTTACACTGTAACCAACAATCACTAAAATGGTTACGGTCATATAAAGTGGAAGTTGCGTCGGTCAGAAGGTGTCCATCGGCCGGCTCGTGCTCAAATGCAAAATGCCGAAATGTGCGCTTAGATGAGCATATTTTGGAATTAAAGAATTTTTGGAATTATTCAGGGAATTATTATTGCAAAGAAGGGCAATCCATTTGGGGTTATAAATGCGGATTTCCTTCTTGGGGGAATTCAGAATGTTTTTTCTATAAAACATTCTCTGTGCCGGCAAACGATGAAGTTTGGGAACTGGTCCGCTGTACTAGTTGGGATTACGAACTCAAAATGGGTGTCGAATTGAAGGTTCGAAATGAGTCAAAGAGATCCGACCTGACCTTGTACCCAGGAATTACTTTAAAATGGAATAACATTTCATTTACACCCGAAGGAATTATGTCGCCTTTGGCACCGATTTTAGATGATCAATTTATTATTTCCGAAAAAGAAATCGTCTTTGTTCCAGGAAAACTGGAAACTAATTTAGTATGCTTAAACGAATTTGAAGCAGAAGCGTTTAATTGTACATTTGATGGCGAATTATGTAAAGAATGTTGGCTCAATAGAGAAGAAGGAAAAATTGATTGCGGTGGTTGTAAAGATTTGAAAATCGAACAAATGGAACCGAAATTGCCATTTACCAATGCCAAATTAAACCTGAGAAACGAAGGCAGGAAAATTTTAAGTGAAACCAAATATTCACCAGTTCAACTTTTGATCAGAATGAACAATTTAAAAATTTCCACATTGGTCGATAAAACTCCCTGTCGAGCAGAAGCGCACGAATTAACTGGGTGCTATCATTGCATCACGGGGGGAGTAATGAATTTTACTTGTTGGACATCTTTTGGTATTGCAGAAGCGGAGGTCAGATGCAAAGACGGACCCAATTTTGTAGCTGAATGCGAAAGCGGCGGAAAAAACCAAAGAATTACTCTTTCATTATTTCGGGCTAATGTAAATTTAATGTGTGAGGTAATATGCCCCGGAGGCAATTCTATAGTTCGAATTAAAGGTCATTTAGTTTATGTACCACTTTTAGATCGGGATTTCAAAACGCGGCATTCTGTAAAACTTCTTGCTCATAATTGGAAGGGCTGGACCTTTCAAGATTTATTCGAAATTGATTGGTTCAATTTATTCAATTTTTTCACGAATTGGAGAAATTTGGCAATTTTTTTGTTAATTTTATGCATAATGTTTATCGTTCTTTTATTTTTCATCAAATTTTCCCCTGTTTTTCGCGGCTATAGAATGGTGGGGGCAGCATTTTTTATTTTGCTCATCACCATACCATTCAATGATGGTGAGGTGTCACCTTCACCTTCTGCCCCCGGAGGGCCGATAGAGATGATCGGCGAAATATATCGGAAGGGAAATGAATCATGGCCAACGGAGCTGATGATTGAAGAGGGTTGTGGTTGTACAGAAAAGGATGAGTTGGCCGACTTTAAAAGGGAAATAAAAGCAAAGGGAAATTCGTTGGACGATCATTCTCGCCTTGTCGCATCGTTGTGTTCTTGTCTTATCTGCCTCTTATGCTTTGTTACATCTTTTTTATAAAAATTCCCCTCAAGGGATCAGCCAAAATGCCGATTGTTGACGATGTCGCCGACCGGCCGAGAGAGTCCGACACTTCATTGTTGAAACTGGCAGCCAGTCTAATCGGGTGTCCGATCGTCGATGTGGCGGCAAAATTGGAACGCCCGAAACGCCGGTTCTTATTGCGCGAACGAATTTACGAGGCAATTAGACATGGAGGACAATTGTTTTACTACAAAGGCGGTGGCTTTTCGACCCTTTTGAACGGAATTGATTGGAACATCGTCGTTGATCGCCCAAACCACGCCAATTTACCAAACAATTTGTCGCTGTTTGAATTCCGTCGCCAATTGAGGACAACTGAACTACCAGACCATCGGCGATTTGGTCCGGGTTTGTTGGAAGGGAACACATTTTTTGTACTGGCAGGAGTATACATTTCTGAAGTGGTGGATGAGTATGATTTTTTCGGCGATTTTATGAAATTATTTATGACAGAATCGGTGGTTGTAACCCCAAAAATTGGGTCAGAAAGTGATGAGAGATCACTTGAGTTTGAATTGAGCAATACGACAGTCCGGGTCTCTAAAACGGAAACTGGTCAAACTCAGTTCGAGGGGGTGATCGGAAATGTGGGGCAGGAGGGCAAGGTGGTGATCAGAGGTATTGGAAAGATTAGAGTTTCAGGCTCATTTGTGGTCACTATTTGTTGTCTGTTGCTTTTTTTCGTAAATGGTTGCTCGGGTGTCGGAACCCCGGATCGCCAGAAGGAGGCCGATTTGGCCGAATTTAGCCCGGATGGAGAAGATGGGCCGATTGGAATTGACCCCGAGTTAGCGTCATGGTACGATGAGATTGAGAGAGCAAGAGAGCTCTTGGATCCGCAACGATCCGATGGTCCGGTGATCAGTCGAAGAGTTGGGAATGATGAAAGGACGAATGAGCAGATCCGAGAAGGAACAAGCCAAAATGTGGCAGGGGAGGCGCCCCCACCACTCGGTGCGCAAAAAAAGGGCAGTGCTCCGAATGCGGATAACCAACGAATTTGTGTGCCTGATCCTCAGGCACAGTGTTCTTCATCAATGACATCTGTTGTGAACCCGACTGTGGTTTCGGCGGTGGCGCAACAACTTGTTGCGCATGGGTTTCAATATTTTCCTCCTCCCCCTCTTGCTCTTCCTCACCCGGTAGAAAATGCCCCGGAACGGCACCCGCCTCCTAATCAAAGGGAGGCAATTATCCCACAGGCGCAGCAGCAGATGGCATTCAGCCCACCGATGAAGCGAGTGCGCCCCTTCCCACGTCCAGCACCACAGCCAATGGCGCTCCGTCTGTGCCCGTCCGACATATCTCCTGAAAGCCGTGCCGAATTCACCAGACGATGTGCGGCCATCAGTGAACTGGTGCACGAGCTCGGCGACTTCACGAGACATTTCAATGCGCCACTAGCAGCCGTCTTCTATGGCTTGGAAAGCCTCTTCGCCTCGGCTTCGTTTGTGGGAAAGGCCGGACGATTTGGCCCAGGACAGCAGTGATGCTCGACTCGCGCACCCCCGGAGTGTCATCGACGGATCGATGACGAGCCTAAAGAATTCCCGTCGTTGAACGACCCTCACCAAGCCCTAACCGATGAGCCCGCCCATTCCCTCTAGTCAATGGAGATGAATCATTTTCTGCTTATTTAAAGATGCTTTTCTGCCTTGTAAAGGAACACTTTTTCCTCTTCTTGCTTCTCCATTTATATTTAACCAAAGGAAGAATAAATATATATATATTCTCGGAACGTTAGCGTTCTCTTTTCTTATTACATTGATCAATTTCCCTGTTAGACAGGAAGGTTAACTAGGAATAGTTAACAGTTCCTCTCCATCATCCGAACTCAGCTGTTCCTTTCCTTCTTCATCCTCATTGGAGGAGTCTGAGAAAAATAGTTTACATTGTTTACTTTTTGGGTATTCGCAGTGATTGGCGCTAGTTGCTAATAAGGGTTTTTTGAGCCTCTTGCTTGTGCACTTTTTGGTATTCAAAATGCTTTTAAATGCAAAAATGTCCACAAGTGTCTGATGTTGACGATTGAATCTGATGTTTATTGATTTGTATATCCCTAAAAGTGTTTAAATATTTGCTCAAGTCTTCGTTCGGCGTTTTGCCTAGACTGTCAAAATATTCAACTCTTGTGGCGTTAGGAACGAAACAGGCAACCCAATATTCACCTATGGTACCCTCCTTGTCTGTGTTTATTATCATACAATGTGGGTACTGTATTTTCAACTTTGTCTGTGGAATTTTATTAGATGGGAAGGCGCCAATAAATTTAGTTTTAGTATCATGTACATTCTTTAGAATTGTTTTCAGCTGAATCGAATTCATAATTATACACTTCCGTCAGTACTCAACATACGATCAGCGTTAATGGAACGCACTGAGTCAAATTCAACTAATATAAGTATTTCATAATCGTCCGCTTTTATAGTTTGCTCAAACTGAACTTTCACTGTGCACGTACGTACCTTGCCGGATCAGCTCAAAGCCAGGCGTGTCATCCAGCGTTGATGTCATTGGGATTACGAAAAATGCCCCCCCCCACTGAGGAAGCGGGCCATCGAAATGGACACGGTTTTGTTGTCTGAATCGTCAAGACCAAGCCCTGCATACATGTCCACAAACGCACGCACAAATTTCTTCTGATTGCCAAACGAGAACAGATAGGGTGTGCTTGGGAATGTCAAACCATTTGCTTCGGCACTGATTGACCGTACGTTAGCGTGCTCAAAATTGAACGGTGACAGTTACCGGGCGCCCGAATATGCGTCAGTGGATACAAATGTACAAATCAGACGACGTGGAAGGGTTGAGGTGAACACATTATGTGACAGCTCAGTGCGGCCTGTGCCCAAGGAGATCGAACGCATCTCTGCCTTACGAAGCGCCTATTTAGCTGGTGTGCTTTCTAACTGTCTAGTAATCGCAACATTAAAGTTTGGAGTCACGTTTACAGTGTGTACGTAAAGTTTCATGTCATCTAGACGAATGCGGTATTCGGCAGTGTTATCATGCCAAGTCACATGTGCAGCTGTAATTATATTACCTTGTGCATCTTTCACCGCATCTATAACGGTTTTCCATTTTGGTGTAAGCAGAAGAAAGGAATCACTGTTCCGATGAATTGTGAACACCACATCCTGATTGTTTAGCAAAAGTGTGTCGAACAAAACTACTTCCAAAGTTTTGAATAACACCTACATGTTTGTCCTGCTCAGTCGCATCGTCTGTCGGCACCCATTCTCCTGCGACATTTTTACGCTCTATTGACATTGAGACCCGACTGTCCGTACCTAAAGTTCCCGGATGGATTACGTGTCAGCACAAGATAATGACTGTTCGCTCTTGCTGTCCGAATATTTCGCCCATACAGACTCTGAGTTACGAAAATAACGTTCACGTTCCAATTATGCGAACCGCGTGTAAACAAAAGGTAAAAAAATCATTGTTCATATTCAACATCAGGTCGTCGTTAATGTATATGGAGAGCTATTCAGATTTCATGAAGCATTCGAGCCATTGTGTTAAATCAGCTCAACTGCCAGATAATTCTACTGTTTCCTTCCACAAACACTCTGTTGTTAATTTGGCTGTTCTAAACAAAGTTTTTTGGTCGGATTTGGATATTTTAGTATGTGGTGGAGATTTCTTACCTGCCAATTCATTTTCAAAAGGAGGGGATGTTGGTATAGAAGAGGATGGATTATTTTGTTGAAAATCTTCATCAGACGGTACGGTTTTCGGCTGTCTGAGCGGTTCTTCGCGTTCCAATTGTTGGTCAGGGCGCTAAGGTTCACGCTCCAATTTTTTATCACTTATTTCTTGTATGTTTCGTTCCATGTTTATTTTTAAGTAATGGGTACAATTGTATGGATTAATTGTACTTTTCCTCAAAAGTAACTGTTTATATAGTGAAGGGGAAAAGGTCCGTCGCCGCCGCCCAGGGGGGAGGGGTCTGGCGCCCATGGGAGAGGGGGAGAGGGGGAGGGCGAAAAAGAAAGTATATATTTAATATTTTATTCCTTTTATTTTAACCGACAGTTGGCCTAGTGGTTAACGTGTCACAATCAGATTCACCTCTACATGGGGTTCGAGTCCCAAGTTTTTGAATTTTCAAAATTTATTCTGGTAGGACTAAATCCGCGTACACGGCAAAAATTAACATTCTCCCTCCCGGCGACAATAGGTTTGGGCTAAAATAAATCGCTAATAAGTTTTAACATAGTTAATGATTTGGGAGATTGGGATTTACAAGTAATTAGGATAAGTGCCGTTAGGAGAACACGGACGATTGGAGAAGCTAATAAGAAAAACCCAGGACCCCTGGGGGCAGGGGCCGTTAGGCAAGGGGGGTTAATTAGGGTAAGGGAGCGGGGTTAATTAAGATAAGGGTAATTAGTAAAGGGGGCAGGGGCTTATTAGGATAATTAAGTTGGCAAAGGGGCAGGGGTCTGGGTATGGAGTAGGGGAGTTAATTAGGATAACTGAGTGGACCCCTGCCCCTGCGACCCTATACTACTGGTGAATGCTGTATACAACTTAAAGGTCAGATAAAAGTTGTAAAATTTACTGATTTGATTTTGCATTTTTGACGAAATTGTCATGTTTCATTAAGCCTATAATTGTTAAAGTAAACTCGCCCGTCTTTAGTATCATTCTAATTAGTTACAAAGATCGTATCACGTTCCTTTTGAATAACTACTGCTCCGGTAGCAATAACGCCGGTAGCAGTGGTGCTAGGACGTATTCTTCAGACTGACAACAGTTGGTGATTCTTGGCGAACTGCAATTTACTGTCGTTTCCAAGATACACAGCCTAAACAATATACTAATACTCATATTAAGCAGCGTTTAACCCACAAATGCAAGAGGACCACCAACACCAAGCTGCCCCTGAGTAGAATTAGAAATTTCTCAAATTTCCTCCTAACGATTTTGCTCTTCGTGCATTTCCTCAAGAATTGCTTTAGCTTATCAATTGTAATTTAAAATTTATTTTTTGTATTATTTTATTTTCAATTTAAGCTTCTTTTTTTATAGCTATGCTAATTAATTTTATTCCCGTGCCAAAAAATGTTACTATGGGGTAAATATTTTTTGTACTTAGAAATTTCTTGCTTTTTTAGTTTAAATGAGCACTGGCGCATTTTTTTGGGTTGGGTGGTAATTTAAGAAATACTTTTAAGAAATAGTAACGATTTTTGTCTATATTTTCCCCAATATTAATTTGACACAATAATAAATAATAATTATATAAAAATTGAAATTTTAATTTTCTTGTCATCATACCTCGCTGAGGAAAATCGATTTTCTTAAGCCAATTTTTTGGATTGAAACAAAATTTAAAAGTAGCCATTTTTGTACATTAATTACTTTATTTTAAATTTTTGCAATTTTTATTCTTCTTGATGCCCAGATGATTATTACATAGGTTTGTTGTAATAAAGTTGTAAGAAAGAATAATTACATAAACTTGTAACTTCTGAAAACCAAAGAATTTTGGTATGAAGTAAAGTGGAATATAATAATTTTTTAACTGATTAAAATTTGGCATCGTTATGCTATTTTCCTAATATTTTTAATTAATTGATTTTTTTAATTACAATAATTGGGGTATATTTTTATGGCGATATTTTTAATTTATTTTCTTCATGTCATTCACTTGTTCCAATAGTCGAAAAGGCTAGAAATATTGTGCTTATAGACTGAGTAAAAAGGCATTGAAATTTTGTGGGTTATATTTTAGTTATTTTTTATTTATCAGTTCGAAGTGAACTTTGCTTTCTTCGTTTGCAAAATGTACTATTTTTCTCAAGAAAACATTTATTTTTGTCAAATTTATCAAAAAAAAAAAAAACAATACAAAATTCAAGAGCTTTTTCCGTTTGATTTAAAATCCATCGTTTGCGCTCCTCTAAGTCCGGCCTTCTGACAAAGAAAGTGCCGTCCTCGAAGAACATTAACTGCATCTGCTGCCTTTAATTTTTTAAGTTAACAATGCAAAAAATAGTTAAGAAACATCTTAGGTATATTTATTTTTTGTTATTTGGTGCACGTATATAAGGGTTAAATAAACTCTCTGCTAGGAGCCGTTTTCCTTATTTGTAGCAATTTTCAAGATTTGGAAAAAAATAAATTTTGGTTTTTCATGGTCAAAAAGCTTTTCTTCTTTCTTTGAGAGAAATTTAATTAAATATTATTAACGATTATTCAAAAGTCTAAAAAATTAACCAATGAATTTTTCATTTTATTTTTGGATATTGTTTTATATTTTGAAGTAGAAATACATATATTTTTAGCTAATTTTATGGATTGGTTCCATTTTCGTAATATTTCCCAATTATTATTATTTTAGCTGTTTTTTCAATTTATAGTTTTATTTTAATAAAAATACCAATCTAATTTATTTATTATTTTAATAGCCGAATTAAAAAATAATTGTCTAGATGTAAGTTTAAAGGAAATAAAAAATATTTATAGTCTCTAGCTTTTTTTTCTTATGTATTTATTTAATTTAAAAATTTTCTTTGTCCTGGATAGTTTTTCAAAAGCAAACAATAAGAAGTGTATTTTTTATCTTTTTTGTAAAAGCACAGATTATGGCCTCATCAAATTTTTAAAAAAATTTATTTTTAATATTTCGCGCACGAGACGACGTTAAGATCCTTTTTTTTGTGAAGAGTCGATAGAATCTAACTAAAAATTAATAATTCATTTAAAACATAAATTACATCTATTAATAGTTTTAAATTATATTTTTTTGTCTTTTTTGATTTGAATGGAAATTGCATTCCAATAAATAAATTCTTGTCCTTTATTTGGGTCCCAAAAATAAGCCAAAGACAAATAATTTCGAAACTTATTTCAATGTAAATTTTGTAATTTTATTACTTTTTTTGCTTGGGTTTTTATTGGGTTTATAAACTTAAATATATTGGATGCGAGTTTTTGTTTTGTAACACTAATCTAATATTTAAAACATTTTAACCAGTATTTTATAAAAAAAATTTCCATTTTGAAGTGTCTTTAGTTGTGTTGCTTTGTATGCATAACAATCATGTTGTACATCCCCAGTATTTTCGATTTCGAAGTTCGCGTACTCACTTATGCAATGCTTTATCAAAGTTTTCGTTGCTGAATATTTTCGCCAGCATCCAACCGCTTTTGTTTTGATGAACCCAGTCTAATTTAATAAAATTTGTAAAAAAATAATTAATGAAATTTTTACCGCGGCGCGAAATATGCGGACGGAAAATTGTGGATGGAAAAATGCGGACGGAAATTTGCGGATTTCTATTGAAAAAAAATTAATCAAAAAATGGGCCTCATCAGTACGGCTCTTATCTAAAATTGTTGAGTAAAAAACAGTGCGTTTAGACCCATTTCCGTTGACACACAAAAAAAAAAACTGCAAAAAACAAATAAAAGCGGACAGAATAATAAAATATGATAAATAAATTTTTGACCTGCCTAAATTTATTTAATAATAATTTCTAAAACTAAGCAGAAACCCTTAACAGTAACAGGGTAATAAATCGTTCGTGTCCATCCGATTTAAGCAACTTAACGGTAGTCTCTGAAGAAGCATCAACAATGGCACCACCAACTAGCTGGGCTCCAACAACATTTGCGTTCTATTCTGTATCGATTAGCATCAAATGGATTTGAACAATGGGACTGCGAAATTTTAATCGAAGATGTTCGGAAAGGTTTTTTCAAATGGTGCGCATTTATTTGTTTTTTGTAGTTGTTTTTTTTTGTGTGTCAACGGAAATGGGTCTAAACACACTGTTATTTACTCAAATTTTTGATAAGAGCCGTACTGATGAAGCCCACTCTTTGATTAACTTTTTTCAATAGAAATCCGCAAATTTCCGTCCGCATTTTTCCGTCCGCAAATTTCCGTCCGCATTTTTCCATCCGCATATTTCCGGTTCATTTTTACATTTTCCTCAATTTCGTATCTTGTTTTCTCCATTTTTAGACGATGATTCAAAGGATAAATTCCTGTATCCATAGTTGTTAATATCTTTAATTAATAATTAATAACTTGGCAACAAATATGCTCAATTATAGTTAAATACCGACTAAAATTCACTATTTTAAGAGAAAAAGTTGCAAAAAATCCAATAGTTCTTTTTTTAAAGAGGGAATTTAAAGTCCTCCTGCATTAGAAGGCCCTATCAAATACAAGGCCTCTTTTGAGGTAGGTTAAACAATAAAAGCTCGAACCTTATAAAGCAGGAATGCGGCATATTTCTTTGCTAAGAATTTTATTTTGTACCCCTTCATTCAATTCAATAATAATGATGGATATTTCCTTCAGTACTTTTTTTGAAAATGACTGATGAAATTCTAATTGCTTATTTTATTGCTTTCTCCCTTTAAACCCCCCTCCCCCTCCACAACAATTGTTCCATTTTAATGTCTTGATTGATTTTCGTTTTAAAGGAATAAAATTTTCTTGATATTTCCGTGATAGTTTTAATAATTACATTTCTTTAATTTTCATTATGTTGAATCAAATATAATAATTGAAATAATGTTTAGTTTTTTATGTATTAAATTATTATGGCTTCAGAAATTTTTAGCGAGTTTTACCTAAGAATATCATTATTAATTTATTTATTTGTTCCTTTCTTACGTCTAATATATTTCCTTCTTTAATATTCTCGTTTTTTAATATTTAATTTAAATGATTTTAATTTTTACAGATTTTTCTAGATTTTTCCATATTATTTTTATATTATGTTACATTTTATTTTTTCCTTTCTTTGTTCCTTTTTGCTTTTCATGTTTTTTTTATTTCTTTGAGATTTTTTTGTTTATTAATTGAGCAATGGATCAGCGCGCACATTCTAAAGTTTCCAAATGCTTTTCTCAATCATTGGCTTTAGCAATTGAAAAAATAAAATATTCTTATTTACTATTCCATCTTTATTATAAACTATTCATTTGTTGTTTAGTTTTTTATTTAATTATTCTTTTATCTTTTAAGTTTATAAGTTTACTTCAGCCATTACAAGAGATGAGATAAGGCCCAACATTTTATTCCGTCTTTTAGTACAATTTTATGTATAATAATAAATTCTCAGAATTTAATTTTTTCAATTTAAATAATTATAATGATTTATTTATAATTAAGTTGTGTGTTTAAATAAAAGCTATGCCAAATTCCTTCACAAAATTTCAGTCCTTCGAACCGAATTTTGTAAATTCTTAAATAACAAACCTTTAAAATATAAATTTGTAAATCACAGACAAAAATTTATAAACTTAAAGATTTCATAAATAGCAATATTTTATGAGAATTATGCTTTAGCATTTTGCTAAGGCTAAAAGGATTAGTAATAAACGGTTTAGTCAAGCTATTCCTAAGCGATTGATTTTGCCGAGGTGTTTACACCTCTCAATGACTAAAATATTTTTAATATTTACTTTTTCAATTCTTTAATTATTTAAGATTTGTTATGTCATACTGCAATATTTTTTTATTTTAGCATGAAACTGTGGCTGAATTTATAATTATCATTAATTGGGCGTAAATAAATATAGATTTCCCAATATGAAGTTTTACTCTTATTTATTAATTATATTTTCTATTTTAAATTAAAAACGAAATTTATTTAATATTTCCAAAAAATTATAAATTCGTTAATAAAATCGATTAAATACCTTTAAAGAAAGAATATTTATTATAATTCATATATAAAAAATTTTTTACTTAGAACTAAACAATTTTTATTTTTTTTAAACTCTTCTCATCATTTATTTTAACTAAAATATACCTAAAACAAAGAGTTTATGATCCTTTTTATTTTTTCTATTTCTCAATTCATTTGTTTTTTACTTTTCCTGTCATTTTTTCTTTATCTTATTAATTTATTGTTTATTATCCTTCAATTTTTAAAAGTTTAGCCGGTTTTTTATTATCTCATTAAAATGTTTTTTTCCTATGAAAAATGGTATCATTTTTATTTGTAAATTAGTTAATGCACCTATATGAACAAATTATTGTAAGCGAGTGTGAATTAAATACTAATGAGCAAGATTTGATATTTATTTGAAGTGTTTTTGGTTATCCCCTTCTTTCACTCAAACAACAAGTTTACATTTAAAACATATTTTTTTATCTTGCTTTATCTGCCGACCTGTCCCGGGCGATGTCCGGCCACAAATCTGTTTGATTCGGCTCATATTCTCCTTTAGTCAGATGAAGGGCCAAAGGCCGAACTCAAAATAATAAATTCAAGAATTGCCTTTTTTAAATTAGAAAGTAATGTTAAATAAAAGTAATTAATTTTATTTTTTTATTAAATTTTAATTAAATATTTTAAATATGATTAATAAGTATTTTTAAGTTGAAGCTTTTACTGTTATTGTTTTTGTTTGTTTTTTTTTGAAAAATTTTGAACTTGATGCATAATTCTTCAAAGATTACGCAACATCAGCACAATTTATTATTTATTTTAATTTCACTTATATGACAACTTCTAATTAAGGCAAGAGTTATTTATTTTTTTTGTATTTTATTTAAAATTAAAATAATAAGAGAATACATATTCAAATTATTAAAAATTAGTTTTTTTGCAGTCTTTATTTTTAGTTAATTAATTAATTATTAAGAAAGGTTCATAAAAAAATTAATAATTAGGTATTTATCTATGTCGCATCCTGCGAATATTAGTCCCAATTAAATTCCTGTTTCCACTATTCCCGGATTAATTCCTGTCCCGTCTGTCCCGTCATTTGTGGTCTCTCTCCCAACCCAATTTCCCAGCAATTAATGGGTACTTTTCCGCGATTTTTCCAAAGTGATAACAAAACTTATTCTCGTCGCATTTTCCCCTTTTTCCCGCCCCCTTTTTCCCCGCCTCTGGTCGTCCTCTCCGACACACACATTCTTTTCTTTACAAAAAAAACCGACACCTTTTTCCAACTGTGGTTCGTCTTCTTTATAAACAGCTTACGGAAAATAAAGTTTTGAAAACCCATTTGTCTCTTTTAATTTGGGGTTTATCCGATTCGTTTAAATTTGGGCATTAATCTTACGAATCGTGACACAACGGCCGGGAAACCCATTTCCCACTGAATTATTGCATTCACATTTTTATTCATTTTACCATGTCGGCTCCATTTCGCGCGTCCTTAGCGCTTGCTCACACAGAAGCTCAAAATTTAATAACTGACAAAAAACATTTTCCTATTCCCGCCCGTCCCCAGGGTCAATCTGACATTGCATATAGTCAGATTTTGGAATCAACCTTGCTTGATCTCCGTGATGTGGAGACAGATGTCCAAGAAGTTATTTCCGAAATTTCTACTAACCATGACCGTTGGATGGCTTTACGTACTAACATGACTGGAGCTGAACGTATTACTGATAACCCCGCTTACGACGATTTTGTAACAACTACTCCTTATCACAATACTTTGTCTGAATTACGCCAATATTCTAAAATTGTTCGGAATGAGAAACGTAAACTGGAAGCCGCACTTTCGAAACCCCAAACTAATTCCTCATCAAATACCCATACCCAACTTTTCCATTTGCCCAAAACGGAACTTCCCAAATTTTCTGGTGATTACTGCTTTTCAATCGTTTTGGAATACGTTCAAAGCCGGTGTCTATGACCTTCCTCTTACTGATGCCATTAAATTTACTTATCTTAAACAGTGTTTGTCTGGTCCTCCTTTAACTCTCATTAGTTCTCTCCCTGTTTCGGATGTTTCCTATCCTACTGCACTCGACTTACTCCGGAAAAGTTATGATAAACCCGAAGATGTAGCCCGGTCTTTGCATAGTGCCCTACGAAACCTTCCCCGAATTCGTGGTGGCGAAAATTTTTGTTCTGACCTTCGCTCCATGACTGAACAATTGGAATGCATCTGTATCCAAATGGACCAACAGGGGCAAACTTTTAATCCGACTTCATTTCAAATGGAAGTAGAAGAACGACTTCCTCGCTTTGTGCTGGACGAGCTATTCAAAATTAAAGAGGAATACGACGATGTTTGGACACCTGACAAACTCAAGGATTATCTTCGGTCTCTCCTACGCAGACGAGAACAAATTGAATCCGTCTCCAAAACCCAACCTTCTAAACCAAAATACCCGGAGACTAACCAACAATTCATTCCTAACAAACCAAATCCCCATTTCTCTCCTCAGCACCCTCAAACCCATTCTCCATTTTCACAACCCCCACCATTCTCTCAAAACCCAACACTAACATTTCATACCCGTAAATTCAATCACAACCGAATGACACCAACATTGCCTTGCCTTTTTGTGATGATGCTTCTCACTTTTCATCAAAATGCACTAAATTTCCCGATACTAAAAGCCGTTCTGAACGCCTCAAAACGCTTAAACGATGTTTCAAATGTCTTAAAAAGGATCATTTTGCCAAACAATGTACTCGTCCATCAACTTGTTCATTGTGTAAGGGACCCCACCCAAGAGTTCTCTGTACAACACAGCCTGTACAATCCACTTCAACAATGTATACTCATTCATACCCCTATCATAACCAAAATTCTAATTATTCTCCTGATCAGAATTTTACCACTTCTAATCACCCAAATTTGGCTTATAACCATTCTCCCATTATGTCAAATACCGACCACAACTCACACTCTGTTACCCCTTACTTGGTTAAAGCAACCTCTGTTTTGTCCCAATCAATTTCTGACGGCACACCTAACCTTCCAAATGACGAATTGATTCAACAATCGAATGATTTTATTTCTTCTACCCAAACGAATGCCTCATTAGGTCTTAATTCCCCTTTAACGACTCAGCGAATTCTTCTTAAATGTATCCGTGTGACATTTTTTAACCCTAACAATCCTTCTTTGGCAAGACAGGGTATTCTCATGCTTGACGATGCTAGCACTAACAGTTATATTTCATCAACGGAGGCTCTTTCTCTTGGTCTGTCTATGACCCCTACCCTTCTTCGTTTGGGTGTCTTTAATTCACGTGAAACCAAAATAACACAATCATTTATCACCAAATTTGGACTTCGCCTTTTAAATGGTCATTCGTTAATTGTCTCTGCACATACAGTCAATACCCTTACCCAACCTACCCATTTCCGACCTTTTTCCCCCGAGGTTTTGAATTGTTCTGACATTCTAAGAAATAGTGAAAATGTTCTTCCCGTTATTCTTTTGGGGAGTGATTGTTATTACGAAATTGAACCGACTGTTGTCCAACGCTTACCCTCCGGTTATCATTTGGTACAAACACTTCTCGGACCCATTGTCGCTGGAAAGGGTTTTGTCCATTCATCAAATTCTGCTGGTTCGCTTTGTCAAATCACCAATTTTAGTACACAGTCCCCAGCCCTCTCACCTTCTGATTACTTTTCTCTAGAAAACATTGGCATTGATGACCCAGTACCTTATCCCACAGATGATGAAATACACCAAAGATTTAAATCAGAAATTGAATTTGTGAATGATCGTTACCAAGTCAAATTTCCTTTCCTTTCTCCTCCACTCACTTTAACAATTGCTTCAAATTTTGGTCTTTGTTATGGAAGATTACGGTCAACTCTCAATACTGTGTCCAAGAATCCACTCTTTCTAAAACGTTATAATGAACTAATTCAGGAACAGTTAAAACTTGGCATTATCGAAAAGGTAGACAATCCCTGTCAATTTTCTCATCCTTTGCACTATTTGCCCCACCAGTGCTGTGATTAATGAATTGAAGGGAAAGTTGCGTATTGTTTATGATGGTTCGGCAAAAATTGGATCAGGACTCTCCCTAAATAATTGTCTGCACCCCGGACCAGTTATTTTGCCACAACTAATTGGTCTGCTTATTCGATTTCGCTTTCCTAAAATTGCCATTATAGCCGATATAGAAAAGGCATTCCTCCAAATTGTAATCCATCCACACCACCGTGATTGTACCCGTTTTTTGTGGCTTAAGGAACTAAATACTCACTTGTCCCAGAAAAACTTACAAATTTTTCGTTTTACACGGGTACCGTTTGGATTATATTGCTCACCCTTTTTATTAGCAGCAACAATTCAGCACCATTTGTCTCTGTTTCCATCACCCCTTTCTAACGAAATTGTTGATAATATTTATGTTGATAATGTTTTTCTAACTGCATCCCATCCTTCCGAAGGCCAAATGAAATGTTCCAACTCTATCTCTCTTTTTCATAAAGCTTCCTTGAATCTGAGAGAATTTACTAGTAATTCGTCCGAAACTCTTATTCACCTTTCACCCGACAAGAAGTTAACCGGACCAAATCAGAAATTTTTGGGAATTCAATGGGCTACCGATTACTGATTCAATTATTTTTAATCTTTCCCCTCCTCCCCCAAATTTTCTTTTAACAAAGCGTTCGGTTCTCGCATTTGTTTCTTCCATTTACGACCCTACTGGACTTATTTCCCCTCTTTTACTTTCTCAAAAATTGTTCCTTCAATCCTTGTGGCATGAAAAATTAGAATGGGATGAAGAATTGTCATCGATTTGTCAAGAAAAATGGACCAAATTATTTACACACTGGGACCCAAATTCTGACATTGTTATACCCCGCTATATTTCATTCCCAAATCCTAAGCCCAATCCAAATTACCAATTACATTGTTTTGCTGACGCTTCTAATTTGGCAATGAGTGTCACCGTTTATATGCGAACTGCACAATCTTTGTTAACAAATGCTATTACCCATCTCATTTTTAGTAAAACAAAGGTTAAACCATTACCTAAACGTACGCCCACCCTTCTTACAATCCCAAGATTAGAATTAATTGCAGCACTAATGGGCGCACGTGCCCTTAAATTTGTCCATTCTCAATTAAATAATTTGTCATTAGACCCTATTCTTAATTTATGGGTCGATTCTTCTGCTGTAATTGGTTGGTTGCACTCGCCCCCCGAACGTGAAATATTTGTTAAAAATAGAATTTTTTCCATTCATTCATTCAAAAATTTGATTGTCCGACACATACCAGGCATAGAAAATTCTGCTGACATTGGCACCAGAGGAGTCTCATCTTCGTCAGCTTTGTCTGACTCCGTACTATGGTGGACCGGACCAAAGTGGTTATCTCAGATTCCTTCTTTTTGGCCAATTGCTCCATCGAAAGAAATTAAGCCCTTTTGTACTAATGATTTTAATACAAACCCTAAATCAATTTTTCCACTTCCTTTATCCGTATTTTATACCGAGATTTCGTCCGAAAATGTAAATCTCTTTGATTTAACTCGTTTTTCTCGCCTCCCAAAATTATTACGGTCAATTGCCTTTTTTCATCGTTTTATTTGTAAAGTAAGGAAAAAAGTTAATTGCAACTTCCCCTCCCTTTTTGTCACTCCTAATGAACTCCGTAACGCCTTGGATTTTTATTGTAAAATTCGAACAGAAATTGAGTCCACCACCTGATAAGGACAATGAAGCCCTTGGCTTATATACTGATAATAATGGCATTATACGAAGTAAGGGACGCTTAAGTAATAGTTCGCTTAATACTGACACTGCAGAACCCATTTATCTCCCACCCAAATCGTATCTTACAATTCTTATTATTTATGAAACTCATTTACTAAACCATCATTCAAGCCCTCTATTAACTCTTTCGATAATTCGCCGTCAATTTTGGATTCCTCGTGGTAGGCGTTCAACTGAACGAGCACTTCATAAAATGTGTTTTTCCTGTAGGCGTTTTACTGCTAAACCCTTCGACAAAAGAAGTTAAATTTGCCAATTCTAAAAAATATTGGGTTGTACTTTGGGCTTGCCTTACTAGAGCAATTTCTCTCGATGTTGTTTCTGATCAATCCACCTTATCATTTTCTTACGCGTTTCGGAGGTTTTGTGCAAAAGCAGGGTGCCCTACTATTATTTACTGTGACCACGCCCCAACATTTATCGCCTTTAAATCTTTTGTGTCCCAATTTCATATTAAAATCCCTAATTGGCATTTGCGTACACCTTCCGCCGCTTGGAAAGGCGGCCACTACGAACGTCTCATTTCTTTAATTAAATATCATCTTAGGAGGACTTTGTCTACTGGCGTTATTCCTCGTTCATTAAAAATTGAAGAATTGTCGACCCTTTTACTTGAAATAGAAAATGTGATTAATCACCGTCCTATTTGTTTTGATTCTGCTAACCCCGCGGATCCTCGACCTTTAAGACCCATTGATTTTTTGCGCCCTTTTTCCAAATATTCAGAATTACTTCCTATTAATGTTCGAGAATCTGACCCCGAGCTAATGAATTCATCGACCATACAATCATTATCACTTTTCTGGAATTCACTTTCCAAAATTTCTAAAAAATTTTGGATGGTTTGGTCAAGTGATTATTTACTTTCACTTCGCGAACGTTATAAGCGTATATCTTCGTCAAATTCCCGGTGGCCCAAAATTGGTGAACCTGTTCTTGTTTTTAATGAAGCTTTACCCCGTTCACTATGGTCCCTCGCAATTGTCCAAAAAATTCATTTCAGTTCCAATAATTTACCCGACACAGCACAATTAAAATTTGTGTCTGGTCATATTTCAACTCGTTCGGTGAATCATCTTTTTCCGTTGGAGACTTCAGAATTCTGTCCAAATCCTCAAAACCCTCCAGAAAAAAGTCTTCCCCAAAATCCACCAAGCGATGATCGGGATAACCAAATCCATAAAAAAGGGAAATGGAATTGGGCTTCTCGTCCTCCCACTCAAGAAAATCTTTCTCACGATTTACAGCCAGCTGATAAAAAATGGACTTGGGCTCGTCTTCCTTCCACAAGGGAAAACCTTGCAAATGTTGTAAAGTAAATTATTAAATTCCGAATTCCCGCCTAGCGAATGTTGTAATTAATTTATTAAATCCCGATGGTTTTTCCGTCCTCACATTAACTTTTTCCCATATGAAACATTTTTCTTTCCCGTCCGATCCTTGAGCTTGCCTATCATCAACACCCGCCCGAAGACACAGAATCCCAAAACATTTGGCTTTATCTTACCCTTTTTATTTTGGTCATTGTTGTAATTGCTTTGGGTTTGGGTTTGTTCTTTATTTTTCGCAAATTTTTTGGCCATTCTTCACTTACTGTCAATCCCAACATTCAACCCCAGGTCGATTCCAATCCTCTTAATTTGGTTAATGAAAACGCCCTACAGCCCCACACAAACATTCAAATCGAAAATGAAACTCCTGAACCTAATCGCTCTTTCTCACCCTCTTTAATTCCCACCGTTTATGTTATTTTCATTGTGACCCTCATATTTGTGTCCCATGCTGATGCACACCCTAAGGGTAAAATAACCAAGGGAGGTATTTTGAAACCGATGGCAAAGGGGTCCTTACCCATTATCGGCACTTCAGCGCTATACTTTGGCATTGACGCACTATTTGGTAAAGCGGAAGAAGAAAGCAGCCTTCACCCAACCCTTGTACTTTTTGCTATCATCGGTTTTGGCATACTCGTTTCGTTTTTGTTCATCGTCAAAATCATTTCTGTTCTCCGTTTGTACTTATCACGTATTTTTCCCAACATTGGCACTACTCATAATTCTCCACCTACCGACTCAATCGAACTCGGGGAAATCCGAACTGTTCTGAATGACTTAGCTAATCGGGTCGACCCTCCTCGTGTTCACCGCCCTAACCTCTCTCACCCTTAATCCTTACTGCATTCAGATGAGGGTTAAAAAAGCCAAACTTAATTTATTATCATTAAACAATATTCGCATTTATTTAAATATGGACCCAATCGACCCAATCCTTGAATCAAACCCTTCCTCACCCTCTACCTTTACTGACTCAGAAATAAATATGGATAATAATGTTACAACCCAACCCTTAAACCCTACCATTGTTTCCTCTTTGCCCCCTAATGACAATGCCGTCTCTTGCCCAAATACATTGCCTCCTCTCCTTGGCCAACCACCAATTCCCGAATTGAACTCCATACCTGCGACTACCCACGGCCCTTCCGAATTGACCACCTTACCAGCGACTGACCATGTCTCTTCCTCCGACAATTTGCCATCGACTGACAACATAGCCCCCTCCGACTCATCTTCTCCTAAGTTTGACACTCGTCCTTCTTCGCCAACTTTTGTCGTGTCCATCGATGACTCTGCTGTGTGCTGTGTTCGCCCATCTCCAGAATGCCCTATAGAATCCCACCAAATGCCCGTTTCTTCGTCTACTATTTCTAAGCCAATTCAGGTCATTACTGGTGTTACGGGCCACTCAAAGTTAAACGAACAATTCTCTTCCTTTTTTCAAAACCCCCGTCTTCAACATCGCATCTTTCGCCATCCATCCAACAACCACCCCTTGGGCGTCTGCCGTTGCCCGATCGTCGCACTCACTCACACATTCCCCTGTTGCCCAATCACACTCACTTGTACATCCCCCAGTCAGCACCGTCTATGCGCCCAATAATGGTCAAGCGCACTCGAATTTCGGAAACCGGAAGTGTTCAGCAGTTGCCTTTTTCACAAGAATGGAAAACCATCGCACAAACCGGAAAGCCTGTGCCATTAAATCAAATGCGATTTGCAACCCCCCCTTGTCCCGTTCCATCTTTTTTGCTTCCGGCTTATCCCCCATTAGTCCCAATTAACGTCGGCCCCGGAGTGTCGCATCCTGCGAATATTAGTCCCAATTTAATTCCTGTTTCCACTATTCCCGGATTAATTCCTGTCCCGTCTGTCCCGTCATTTGTGGTCTCTCTCCCAACCCAATTTCCCAGCAATTAATGGGTACTTTTCCGAGATTTCCCAAAGTGATAACAAAACTTATTCTCGTCGCATTTTCCCCTTTTTCCCGCCCCCCTTTTCCCCGCCTCTGGTCGTCCTCTCCGACACACACATTCTTTTCTTTACAAAAAAAACCGACACCTTTTTCCAACTGTGGTTCGTCTTCTTTATAAACAGCTTACGGAAAATAAAGTTTTGAAAACCCATTTGTCTCTTTTAATTTGGGTTTTATCCGATTCGTTTAAATTTGGGCCTTAATCTTACGAATCGTGACATCTAATTATGGTTCTTCTAATCTCTTTTTTTAAATAGTTGAGTTTTTCTTCTGTCATCCGTAAATTATGTTTGTTTGAGTTATCTTTTTAAATCCGACAATTATTGTGAAAATTTTGGTATTTAACAATTGGCTAAGCTGTAAAAAGAAATATCAGTGAAATCTTCTTTATTTTTCTAAACTATCAAGAATCAATATATTTTATTTTACAGATATTTCAGGCCAACCATTTCTCCATCACTTTTTAAATTTTCGAAGTAAATTGACTATTTTTAGGGAAAATCTCTTAACATTGTATACAAATTTTCAAAATTTCCCCCGGTGGCGCCTATCGGCACCACCGGACCCCAATTTGCGTAGGTTTTTTCAAAATTTATCATAAAAATCCTCAAAAATTGGTGATTTTTTGTCAATATTTGTTATCAAAATAATAGTCAATTTTTAAAATTTCTCACGGCGGCTCCTGTCGGCACCGCCGACCCTTCCTTTTTGCCTGGTGCAAGTAAAAGTGAATTTTGATCACAATTTTTCAGAAATATTTAAATTTCTCATTTCAAAGCCGGAACTGCTCAAAAAAATTGTTGATGGAGAAAAATAGGTTGTTCATGCTGTGATGCCAGAAGGAAGCGGAGTGTGGGAGAAAGAGGGATAAAGGACATGGGAGAACCTCTGAAAGGGTGCCCGTAGCTCAGTTGGTTAGAGCATTCCACGGAAAGGAAGGGGCGTGGGTTCGAGTCCCACCGGGCGCGTAACCTTTTACGTTCTACATGGCGCTCCTGGGTGGATCCCCTCCACACTGCTGGGACCTCTGGACCGTGATCGTGTGCCAAGTCCACTGGTGAAGGGCCAAGGAGAGCCCGAGGGACCGGTCTTCCGAGGGAGGCGGGATGTGATGCCAGAAGGAAGCGGAGTGTGGGAGAAAGAGGGATAAAGGACATGGGAGAACCTCTGAAAGGGTGCCCGTAGCTCAGTTGGTTAGAGCATTCCACGGAAAGGAAGGGGCGTGGGTTCGAGTCCCACCGGGCGCGTAACCTTTTACGTTCTACAATGCTTAATTTTGTTGAATAAAATGCAATTTTAATCTTAAACAAGTGTTTTCAAAAAATGTACTTATTTTTGACCCCTAAAAGTTATTTTTGACCAGCAATGTACTTATTTCGGGAAATTTTCGATGGGAGCTCTGCTTTAAACTTATACTTTTAAAAATTAATTACATTTCTCTTGAGCTTATTCATTTTTTATTCATGTATCCTTGTGAAAATTCAAGCTGTAAATTAATTTATTTTTTACTATGTTTATAACGAATTGATGACGCGTGCCGTGCCGCATATCGGGTTGCTACTTCCAAATTTTGTTTTTATTTAATGCTTAATTTGAGGTTAAATTACGTCGTCTTTATAGGGTTAGCCGACCTTTGCGCCCCCGATACTTGCGCCCCGACAATTACGCCCCCGTTTCAATAAGAAAAGCCAGTCTTTTTTTTTCAGAAAACGAATTTCCCAAGGGCCAGCGGAAGAATAATGCGGTCAAATAATTAAAACGCATTCAAATAACTCAAGTTTCCCTCTGCTCTTTTTGCATATAACAACAATAACCCCATGTCTGCTTTCGAGTTTCTTACTTTTCTTGTTGCTGCAGCTGAAGACGGAGCTTAAATGATTTAAATAATTTTCAAAATGATATGGATTCATAATAAACAAACAGGTAAAACAAATTTCGGCAACTTTACTACCAATCTCTTTCGAAATTTAAGAAAAAAATTTTTTTTTGGATAATATTGGTCGTGGCAATTATCGTGGCGAAAAGTGTCGGGGAGCAAAAGTCGGAGCAACCCTTATAAGGGTTGATTAGGTAGATTTTCTCTTATTTTCTAATTTCGTTCCTATGTCAAGATTTCAATTACGATCCGGTAATTTTGTTCATTTGAAGATGGACATTCTTATGGTTCTTCTTGAACTAAGAACAGTTGTCGTGCCGAATTTGGTGAGTCATGCTTTTTCGGATTTTTCAGACGCTTCTATTGGCCTTAAAGATTTTTTAACAAGATAGAAAAAGTAATTAAAAATATATTATTTGCTAATTACTTAACCAAATATTTATTTAATTTGTCATTCTTCCAAACATCATTTTTTAAAAATCCATTTGAATCACTTATTAACACTAATTTTTACTTATATTATTTTGACTAATTTTTCGAATTAAAATTTCGAAATTTTTTTTTAATTTGGTTTAATTAAGGCAAAAAAAGTTTAATGTTTTTGGATGACTTTTTTACCAAACTGTGTCCATTATCGCATCGACTGCAAATGCCATTGATGAGGCGCTACCTGCCGTGCCTATTATCACAAAGATAATGTTTTGCATTTTTAACCAAGTTTTAATCTGCCTTTTCTCATTAATCATAAATGATTTATTTTATTTTTTTTTTTGAATTTTTTTAAGGGGTTTTCTTGTCTTTTATTACCTTTGAAAAATTTAATATAGGATTCTCCTTAAATTGTTACTTGTTTTAATATATTAGTAATGAAGGTTATAATTGTGATGTCCGTAGGGCGGCGGAAGTGCAAAAGATCAACCCACGGTGGGACTCGAACCCACGACCCTTCCTTTCCGTGGAATGCTCTAACCAACTGAGCTACGTAGGTATCCTCTCTAGTGCACCCTTCTCTATCCTATCTTAGGATGAGAATCACTCTATTAGTGACCGCCTTATCACATAATAAGAGTATTTTGAAAAATAATCTTATGATAACGTCTTAATATTTTTTTCCTTTCTATTGTTTTAAAATTTTTATTGTTAAAAAAATATTATCTTTTATTAATTACCTAATATATTTAAAATTTTCAAATGGTTAATTTAATTATTTCATCTCATGGTCCAGGACTTTTGCCGCATGCCTTCATACCAGGATCTCTTTATTTGGTCATTTATGAAAATATTAAATTATTTTATCCACGTTTTCCTTAGTAAAAAATAAGTACTTTTTCTATCAATCAACCAACTTTTTTTTTTTGGCTATATTCCATTTTTCTCACTTATTTTAAAATTTTCTTTTTACTTATAATATAATAAATATTAATGAATATTGAAAAAAAACAATTAAAATTATCATATAATTTAATTTTCAAAATTATATTTTTTATAACATATCATTTTTAAATGGATTTTAATTTTTATTGTATATTTTAATTTGGTTAAATACCATCTTTTAAATAGCTATGGCGCTAACCGTATAGATAATATAAATTCTCTTTGAGAATTTACGCCGTTTTGGCAATTCTCTTTTAAGCAGAGATCGGAAAAAAGGCACTATAATAGACCAAAAAATTGCAAAAAAGGCAAGTAAAAGGCACGAAAAGCCCGAAAAAGGCATGAAAATGGGTATTTATTTGTTTTTGCACATTTTTCCTGCTTTTTTAAATCCAACAAAATTTTAAACACTTTCACAGAATATAGCAAAATAAACAAACATTTTGAAAATTACAAAAAATAAGAAAAAAAATTTGTTTATAGAATAATATTAAGGACACAAAATTTAATTTTTTGTCAACTTTTTCAATTTTTAGAGGGTGTACTTTTTCAAAACACCCAATTTTTTGTGTAAAAATACTTAAAATTTAGCCGACCTTTTTTTGCCATGAGTCTAGTGCCAAATACGAATCTGAACTTAAATTTATCGTCAGGCACCATTTAATCTACGATTTGACAAAATCTGATTTATATGAAAACAAAAAAAATGGGAAATAAATATCAATTTTGCTCCATTAATGAACTATGAAATTTATGCTTCTCTTGCTAAGCGGGTTAATTCAAATTTAAAATAAAATCAAAAGGATAATTTCGGGTTCCTTTTTTATTGTTTGATTAATTGGCTTTTTATTTTTTTTTTTTTTTTGAGAAATTTCGAACAAAATTTTTGTTTTTATAACAAAAAAGCATTGAACTTTCATTTTGCGTGAACCCGACAGTTTTAAGTAAATTTTCAGCATTAAATATTTACTTATTTTTATATCATTGTTCGAAAATTTATTTTTATATAAAGAAATTATTGATTTTAAAGGCTTTTATTGTAAAGTTATTAGGCTCTATGTTTTTTTTTAATTGATCAATTCAATATAAATACAAACAAAAGCATTTCTTTGTCATTAATTCGTAATTACTTTTTCAGATTTTTGTTTTTTAAGATTTTCTTTGACAAATAAAGAATTGAGTCCCAGAAATAATTCAAAGGCAATATCAAATAATTACGATATTCTTGGATTTTATGCCAAGTTTTTGCAATTTATAAGTATTTTCTTGATTTTTTTCTTTAAATTAAAAATGTTTAAATAATCAGTTGTTCTTTGATTGTTAATTTTCTCTCGTCTAACCAACTCATTTTTGTTTTCCATGATTGTTTAGTACTATTACTCATTAATTTCTCTCATTTTAAATTTTAATGTAATATTAAAAAATATCTTGATACAAAGTGTTGTGTCCGTAGAACATTTTTTTTTTTATTGTATATGCATTATTTTTCGCGTACGTATTTATCACAATAACTTTCTTTAATTGATGCTTGCGCGTTTCTTAAAAACTGCCAATTTTACAGAATTTTCGAATAAATTTTGTCATAAATTTGCGTAAAAACAATTAAATCAAACAATCTGGTATCATTCGATAGCTATTAGATGGCTCTAATTGCTTGGTAAATTACTAAAAAATTTTATTGAATTTCAATGAAGTTAAAAGGTCTATTTTTTCAACTCTTTCCCCCATACTTTCTTTATAATTCAATGATTTTTTTTGTAATTTACCAATCAATTAGAGCCATTTAATAGCTACTGAATGATACGATATTGTTTTATTTAATTGATTTGAGCAAAGTTATGACAAGAATTAGTCGAAAATTCTATAAAAATCGCGCATTTAACTAACGCGCAGGATGACGCAATTTAACTACGCGTCAGCACGGATTACGACAAAGAGACTGTGGCTTATTATTATTACTACGAATTCAATTTGGATTATTCAATTTCTTCTTTGAAGATTTTTTTTAAAGAATTATTTTTTAGATAATAAAATTGTTTCTGGAATGATAAGATCTAAATATTTCATCTCGTTGAACCAGTTAGTTTTTTTTTCTATTATTAATCGGTATTTAACATGTGTTTTTTTGTGAATGCAATAAGTTTGGATCATAACAAATTAATTATCAAAAGTATTTTATTAGCGAAACTATTAATTGTCTTTAAATCTTATAGCAATTATTTGGCGATTTTACCATCTCGAGCATAATTATATTTTGAGAAAAAAAAGCATTGAGATTGGAATATAAAAATACAAAACATTATTTTTTTGTTAATTTGTCGAAAGTTCTATGAATCTTGAAAACTTTATAATTTTATTGCGAATACCCTGTACCACCAGTGCGAGAAGCCAGGAACTCGCTCTGGCGCAATTTCTAGGCAATTTTTTGTTTATAGTTTTCCCATAATATTAATTAATCAATTGTAATTTAAAATTTATTTTTTTGTATTATTTTATTTTCAATTTAAGCTTCTTTTTTTATAGCTATGCTAGTTAATTTTATTCACGTGCCAAAAAATGTTACTATGGGGTAAATATTTTTTGTACTTAGAAATTTCTTGCTTTTTTAGTTTAAATGAGCACTGGCGCATTTTTTTGGGTTGGGTGGTAATTTAAGAAATACTTTTAAGAAATAGTACCGATTTTTGTCTATATTCCCCAATATTAATTTGACACAATAATAAATAATAATTATATAAAAATTGAAATTTTAATTTTCTTGTCATCATACCTCGCTGAGGAAAATCGATTTTCTTAAGCCAATTTTTTGGATTGAAACAAAATTTAAAAGTAGCAAATTATTGTTCTTATGCTCAAATTAATTTCTTTATTCATTTTTAAATTTTTGCATTTTTATTTTGGTATGAAGTAAAGTGAATATGATAAGTTTTTAACTGATTAAAATTTAGCATTGTGGCATTGAAATTTTGTGGGTTATATTTTAGTTATTTTTTATTTATCATTTCGAAGTGAACTTTGTTTTCTCCGGTTGAAAAATGTTCTATTTTTCTCAAGAAAACATTTTTTTTGTCAATTTTATCAACAAAAAAAAAACAACAGCTTTATCGTTGCCCTGCATTTGCTCGTCATTAACAAACAATTGATGCCTCTTGGGTATTATCCTCTTTGTCATCGTCCTCGTCTTCTTCCGAAGAGCTGCTGGAAACCATTGCTGCACAGCGTGCACGGAAAGCGCTAACAACGCCAGCATTGCATCACTCCCTCGGATAAAAAGGAATTGAGATTGGCGCAAAATTATCAAAAGGTTTTTTTGGTTGGGTGATCAAAAGAAATAGAATTATTCAATATATTTTAAGAAATACCTTTTAAGAAATAGTAGAATAGGACCGATTTTTGCCTATATTTTCCCCATAATATAATTAATTTTTTGTATATTTTTATTTTCAGCTTTAGCTTTTTTTTTAAATAGCAATGCTATTATTTACTTATATTGTGATTTATGTTTTTGATTAATTGTATTCCCATTTCCAAAAGGAGAAAGTTTCACCTTTTCTGTATGTTAATATAGGGTAAATATTTTTTGTATTTATAAATTTTTTGTTTAAATGAGCAATGGCGCGATTTTTTTTGAGTTGGGTGGTTTAAAGAAACGAATTTTTCAATATGTTTAAAAAAATACTTTTAAGAAATAGTAACGATTTTTAGCTATTTTTTCCTATAATATTAATTATTTCTTTATGCATTTTTTAACGATTACTTTCTTATATTTATATTATTGATTAAATTCATTAAAGATAAAAACCATGTAGTAAAATGATAATAATATTAAAATATAAAGTTTTCATTTTTTCTTCTTCATGTAAGGCTTCCTCATTAAGGAAAATTCCGTTTTCTTTGGTAAATTTTTTTTTGAAAAGAAACAAAATTTAAAATTCGCCAATTTTTGTACATTAATTATTTTATTTTAAATTTTTGCAATTTTTATTCTTCTTGATGCTCATATGATTATTACATAAGTTTCGTTGTAATAAAGTTGTAAGAAAGAATAATTGCATAAACTTGTAATTTCTGAAAACCAAAGAATTTTGGTATGAAGTAAAGGTGAATATAATAAGTTTTTAACTGATTAAAATTTAGCATTGTTATGTTATTTTTCTCTTTATTTTCTCATATTAGCCTTAATACTTTAAATTGATTGATTTTTTATTTACAATGAATTATATTTTTAGGACAATTTTTTGTTTATTTTTTTCTAACCCTTCACTCGTCCCAATAGTTCGAAAATGGGCTAGCATTTCGCAAACGACATTCCAATAAAATCAAACCTAAATTAAAAATATCAAATAATTAATTATCTCGAACTAAAAAATTACAAAATTTTAATTTAAATTCACAAGAAATAAAAATAATAATAAATTGGGTCGGAAGACGACCAAGCAAGTAAAACCCAAGAAGTTTTCGCAGGCGCAACCAAATTAAGCAATCTTGGTATCGTGCGAAAGCTTTTACTTCTTTCTATAAGCTAGCTAAATTTTCAGAAAATTTTATCAAGTTTTTCAAAAGTTATGGCAGTTTTTTCAACTTTTTTGGCACCAATTTTGAAAATCTAAAATTTTTTAAATTTGGCAAGCTTACAGAAACAAGTAAGGGCTATCTGACGATACAAAGAATGGTTAATTTGTTGCGTCTGAGAAAACTTATGACTTCATCTAGACGAAAATTCATTATTTTATGGCTCCCATTTTTAGGCACAAAATTGAAAGTTACGGCATAAAAAATGTAAGCGGGTACACTTTGCCATAAATTTAGGACATCATTTATCTTTTCGATGCTTAACTTTTGTTTTTGCATATTTTCGGAAGAAATGGGTTTATTAGACCATTTTTTTCTTAATTTGTTTTGCGGAGAAATTTCGTTACTTTATTTTTAGTCATTTGATAATTTTTAAATCATCCAACATATTGTTAGGGCTATTTTCGTTTGTTTTTTTTGAGTTTTGTGAATCTGCATTTTCGGGCCTTGTATATTGATATAATCCTCTGCGCTTTCCATGGCATTCCCTTTCTTTTTCCTCCAATTCAAATAAAATATATAAATTTTTTCGGTTTTCATGATTACTTTTATTTAAGGTAACTTTTTCTTATTCGTTATATTGTCAATTTTTCTTGGCACAGCTTTAAGACAAACAAATACCTAAAATTTCTTATTTCTCTTTACTAGTTTTTCCAAGGAAGCGTGATTCTCTTTTTCTTTTAAAAATTGCACAAGTTTTTGAGTGGCATCATTTTTTATAATAAAAAAGAATTAATTTTCGATCATTTTATAATTCAAATTTTGGTTTTAAAAATATATTTTTTTACTATATTAAAAGTATAATCGATTATTGATACAATTTTTTCAATTAGGAATTGTTGTTTCAATTAATCTATGCTATTTGTTTTTGTAGACAACATTTCTATATTTGGCACTGTTTAATCGAGGTATAGCTCCATTCCATAGATTAGCTGTTCGTTTGCAAATCTATTCACCATCTTCTCCGTTCAAATTTAATTATATCATTTATTTAAGATTTATTTTTGTTTCTTAAAAAAATTAATTTGGTTTTTTTTATTATGTTCAGGTATTATTGGGTGATTTTCCTTCGATAGCTATTAAAAGCAGTATCATTTTTTAAAGTATATGCGTTACAACTAGTTTTTAATGCATTTCACAAAGAATGTAATTTTTTAAAGGATTTGATAATAAATGTAAACTTAAAGACCATTTTTTGGCATATAATCTGAGCTTTTTTGGGTTTGAGTTTTTTGATTAAGGTCTTCTACAGATATTTCATTTTTCAAAATAAGATAATATAATAAAGTCCAATTGTTAATTTATAATTAAAAATAAATTATTAATCATTTCTTTCCTCATAATTCTCAGCAGATTGCACAAGTCCCGTTGTAAGAAAATTAAAAGAAAAAATAATTGCAATAAGTGATTGATTTTAAATTAGAATGAATTGGGGTATATTTTTAGGACAATTTTTTGTTTATTTTTTTCTAACCCTTCACTCGTCCCAATAGTTCGAAAATGGGCTAGCATTTCGCTTTCAATATATCCTATTTATGTACGATCCTGTGAACTTTATTTTTTTACTTTGTTTGTTTTATTTTTTGCACCAGTAATGTACTTTTTTACCTTGTGGTTGCTCGATAAATAAATAAATCAAATTATGTTTTAATAAATTGTTTCATTCTCTTTCTTGTTGTTTTTATACGTTTAACTGCCCCTTGTACTTGTAGTAGGACGTTATTAATTCATTTGAGCAAGGAATTCAGTAATTATTCTATATATTATTTGAAATATTTCGTTTTTTTTTGTAATTTCTTTTTATATCTCTTTATATTTAAAATCTCGGTAATAGAATTAGTAAATTCTGCAATGATTATTTAGCTTTTTTAGTAAATTCCATGTCAATTGCAATTTCGGTCGAAATTGGAAAAAATTATATTTCTTACTAAGTTTTTTTTTTATTTTATTAAAAGCTTCTTAATTAATATCCATGGGCTTATTGTATCATATGTTTATTTACCAGTTTAGGTATTAGGTAAGAGTTTTTTAAATAAAAAAAAACTACAAAAGCTCAGCCTTATTAATCTGTTCCAGTAGGCATACCTCTTGATGCATTTCTGCTCTTCCTTATACAATGCCACAATCCAACATTACATATATTTGAGGAAGCAGTAAAAAAATCATAGAAAAAAGCATTCAATTTTTTTCCTTCATAGTCCAGGGCCACGTTTATAGTGAATTGGTAAATATTAAGAAGATGGGCTTATTGATGCTTTTTTTGGCATATACATTGAGATAATACTAATATTACCATATTTGTAGCAATTGCGGTTAAAAAACCAGAAAACCATATTTTCTTTCCTCAAAGCCAGGGCCACTTTACAGAAGTAACATTCGGCCAAGTTTTTGCGAAAATTCCCAGTTCTTAGTGGTCTGCCTTTTAGTTTTAAAGACTAAACGGGTGACATTTTAATTTATTGCATAAAGTTTTTGTTCTGTTTTGGGTACATTTTTCGAATAATTTTTATGCCTTTTTATGTTGACACAAATGTGCGAATGACTACATATCAACTTAACATATCCTCTAAAAAAAATAAAAATGTTCCTCAAGATTTTAGGCAAAATGATAATTTGATGAAATATTATGTTCATTTTTCTATATTGGCAATGCATATGGAAATTGTTTTGCAACAGTTCAACGAAGCTAAGATTGACAATTTACAGCTGTCAGCATAATGAACTGATGGTCCAAAATATTGTCGAACTTTTGGCCACTTATCATTATAACGAGCCATTACAGCAACATCGCAGGCCCCACAGTCGATAGATTATCAGTTTACCGAACCAACCTACACCATAATATGCATAAAATGTATGACAACCATGGGAATGATTTTTTGGCACAATATGATCAGAGCCTTGGTTCGTCAAGTTATGATTTTAATGCTAATCATCTTGCTGGCACTCACTTGGTAAAAGATAGTCGACATAACCAGGTGCAGCACCAATTAAGCAAGAAATCCCATCGCATACTCTCAACTAATGGCAGAACATTCGTCGCCAAATATGCGGTATGAACACCAACATCAAAACATTTCATCAACCAAACCTATCGCATACCCACAACTAATGACAGGTCAACCGCCGCCAAATGATTATTATGATGAACACCAGAATTATATTTTACAGCAACATTTAATCAACCAATCCTATCAAATACCCTCAACTAATGGCAGAACAATCGTCGCCAAACGAGTGTGGTATGAATACCAACGCTCTTTGGCAACAACATTTCATCAACGAAAGCCCCAGCTCATATACTCACTAGACCCTCAGCCAAATAATTACGGTAACGAATCTAACAGATTACTGCTTGTATTCTGTACTAGGCCTAAGCAACTGGTTGGTTCAGATCATGCTACTATCAATACAGTATCAGCGATTCACCCGACTCAAAATGATCATCCAGTATACACGGAGACATTTTTTTGCAGAACGCAGCCTTCCAACGGATTGTTTGGCAAACGCTTATCATTACGGCTTAGGTGCCTCAGCACATTTTACACCTGAACTCGCTCAGATAATAGCACCAATAATAATGCCATGCTGAGTAACACCCCACTGCAAAATAATCTTCCGATGCCACCGCCTGATGTTGGTTATTACGGTCATTCGAAGATATTGTCAAATGATACCCTGAACACTACACAAGGAAATGCCATAGATAAAAAATGGCAATAATTCAGCACCACAAAATGTTTTTGGATAATGATGACATATTGAACCAAATGGATTCCATAAATTTATCGCATGTTCATCTCATTGAACAGAAGGTTTGTGTCAGCCAATGGCATAAATATTTGCTGCAACCAAAGGATTACTCTTCGATTCGGTTTATCAAAGTCCTACACGGGGCCAGAGACAATTACGCCAAAAGGGTACTTTATTTCGCATGGATTTTTTTTTTTTTCTGGGAATGTAGAGAGTCGGGGCAAACATTCTGACACAATGGACCTGGATAGTCAGGAGTCAGTTCGATGACATGCGAATGTCATTGTCAGAAAATCGGTTAGATAAAAATGAAGTGATTAGAAAAGAATAATAATATTTGCGAGAGAATTAAGCTTTGGTATTCCTTAAAAAAATATATAGTACGGTATTTGAAAAAGTACGAATGACATCTCTAGTATACAAATTGTTCCTTGCGCAATTATATTATAGATTGATTAAAAAATATTTTCAGACCAAATGTTGGGACAACTAAGTTGGTACACAATGATAAAGAAATTATTTCAAAAGGAAATTTAATTGGCAAGGCCCAAACGAACTTTGAATTCGGAGACAAGAGTTTGAAACTGAGGATGATGGTGTTAATTCAATACAGGGACACCGTCACTAAATTCGTTTCGTCCGAAACTCCAGTGGAAGATAAATCAACAACCATTTATATAAACGGTAAAATGATAGAAACTTCCAACAATGCAATTTTGGATAAGGGATCCGATTTGAGAAAAAAAGATTTAGGCTTTCGCTGTTAGTCTGATAAATTCTTTGGGACCGCGTATCAAAAATTTCATGACTCTTATTGTCTATAATGGCAATTAACACAGCCTCTTTCGGCGTTATAATACCCACTTCAATTTTACAGTTGGTTATACCATTATTAAACTAGAAAAACGTCGTTTGAGGGTCAAAAACGCAAAAAAAAATTTTTGCCAAATAATTTAGGAAGAATATTTAAAGTATAAGTAATTTACTTTAGAAAATAGTACGAGAAAAGGACGAGCCATGCATAAATATGCACAGTATTTCACTATTCATTATTTAGCACGAAATGGGAATGTATAACAAATTAACAAAGTTGAAATAAAAGCATTTCAATGGATACTTATTTCCTAGGGGTTGCGGCATAGCTAGTCATTAAATTGTCATCAATTTTTGTATTACCTAACTAGGTAATTGATTACTTTGAAAATTATATGGATGGGATAGCATTAATCTCGGCAATTTTTCTGAATAAACTATCTGATGAATCGCTTCATTGTGTTTGTTTTATAATATGTCCAGTAAGCTCCTTAATAGTTAGTTACATGTTTTACTTTAGAACCATCGGAAGCCCAACGTTGAAAATAATTTTAAACATTTAAACAATGTGAAAGCGGGAAAAAGGAAACGGGTTAAAACCAAGAAAATTTCCAGTGCCCGATTTTATGAAAGGTAATTTATATATATTTTTTAGAAATATCTGTTGTTTGGTTTTTTTAGAGGAAATAATATTTCTTGTAAACAGAATTTTTTGCATTATATTAAACTAGCCATCAATTTTATTGCTCAAAAAATTCCCACTAACTGAGTAATTCAGATTCTGCTCATACAACAAAAGGTGCTAGGTGATTCCGACAGTGGTTGATTTCGACAGTACCAATAAAAGTGATTCGACAATGATTGATTCCAAGTACAAAAAATCAGATGATTCACGTACATAAAATAGTATCGACAATGATTGATTCCACAGTACCATAAAAAGTGAATTCGACATGATTGATTTCCAGTACGAAAGTCTAAAAAACATACATGCATGAGTCATTAAATTTTTTTTTATTATGTATATTTTTAAAACTTCATGTACTGTCGAAATCAATCATTGTCGAATTCACTCACTGCGGAATCACCTGCCACGCAACAATTTATTTATTTATCACAAGAAAAAGGTCCACAAGGGAAAATCCGCTTACATTGTGGACATTAATAATTGTTTGTCCACAGTTACGGATAGTACAAAAAAAATAATAAAAATAAAATAGAAAAAGATCGCAAGATAAATAAAATAATATGAGATCAATACAGTATAAATACACTTATGCATGACAATTATTCTAATTTGGTTTTATAGTTTTTTTCGGTCTTCTTTACCCTCAAGATTTTTTGAGTTTTGTTTTGAATTGATTTAAAAAATTTGGAACGCTTCACGAATTTGCGTGTCATCCTTGCGCAGGGGCCATGCTAATCTTCTCTGTATTGTACCACTTTGGGGATCGTACATTGAAAAGTTAACAAATTTTATGACTTTATTCGACTAAAAACTAAATGAAAATGAAATTTAAAAAAAAATTAACAAAAAATTTAAGGTTAAAAGAATACTCCAGAGAAAAAATTAAACATTTCAAAAAAATTACGACATTCTAACGGAGCGTTATAATTGTCGAAAAGACCATTGCTAAAGAATACGGAGTTTGCGGAAAACAACATTAAACTGGAGAATAAATCAAAAGCAAAAAAAGTAGGCGAAAATCAGTAAAATTATACTTCCACAAAAAACGTGTTTATTTCTAGAGTTATTTTTCCTCTTTAGGGATTTTTTGACTTTGATTTAAAAAATGGATCGTGGACAGCTTAGCGCGTTTCTTGCGTGCCCTCTTTTTGCCCGCCAATAAAATGGCTATCTTGGCGCCAAATCAAAATGTTTTCATAAATAATTGAATCCCTTTTATTTTGAATCATTCTTTTTTTTTTGTTCAAATGTAAAGAAGGAAAGCCTGTTTAAAATGAAAAATGTAGGTTGATAAGATTGTTAAGAAAGGAAACCATTAGGACGATTCTTTTATATAATTTTTTCTGCTCACTTTACATTGATTCAATTGTAAAAAGCGGTATTTTAGTTTGGTTTGAAGAGCGCTTTAAGCGCTTTCGCCAAAATAATTTTCGTGCCTAAAAATGAACAAAGGTACGTACGCGTCAGAAGACAAAATATGTAAAAGTCAATTTTAATTGTCTAGCCAGTAGACTTTTTATCTGGCGCCAAGACGTACATTTTATAAAGGGGCCAAGTTGGCCCACCTATTTGGCGGTTCCTTCCCAGGGTGACAAATAACCGCTTTGGGCGCATTGCCGCTTTTTGACATGGTCGCCTTTTTTGCCGTTTGAATTATTCAGAATTTTATTCTATTAGAGCAATCTTTTAACAAACACAAATTTTCAATCCCGTGGCCCTATCTGCACCACCGGACCCTTTTACCTTAGATGTTCTCAAATTTTACTCTATTCACTATTTAGTGTGAATTTATATAATATTTGAAGATGCACAATCACGTGAAAGTATTGCACAAAGAAAGCGCTGTTTATGAAGAATACCCAAATTTTGTTAAGCAAAAATTGACACGTAAAAAAATTGCTGAAAAAATTGGTGTCACGCCACAATCAATTGGTACTAGGGAAAAAATGTTTTTCCAGCGCAAGCATTGATTGATCAAGGTTGGGACTTTATGGCACATAATAACGCATAACTGTACGAAATCCGAATATGTCACAAATATTGAAAATAAAATTCAGATTTTCTGTACCAATTGAAAGTCCTATTACAAAGTGCTGGCGCATTTTCTTAAACTCTGCCATCACGCGCTTTTTTTAAAATCCATCATTAATATAAAAAAATATTTACAAAACTATAGCTTGAAATCTGCAAATGATTCAAAAAAGCATTTATACTAACAAAACGCATCAATATGCATGTTTTTTCATGGTTAGGCCTTTTGTATTCATCACAAAACCACAAAAAAAAATATTTAAAAAGTGCTGCGAATTGATTTTTTTTTTTGGCTAAATTTAGTCATATTTTTCTCAGAAGCAATAAATGAAATAATCTTGGTGCCTACGAGTTAGCACTTCATTACTCTTTTTTTGGCGAATTTCAAAATAACCTTATCTTTTTAAAGAGTTATCGTAAGTTTTTCTACTTTTTGGCTCCCATTTTTTAAAAACAATGAATTTTTTGAAATTTATTATGTTCTATACCAAAGAGAAATTGTTTAATTTTTTTTTATAGAAAAGTTATGATTAAATTTAGCAAAATTTGGTAAAATTGGCAGTTTAAGAAACGCGTATAAAATCTATTTAAAAAAAGTTATTGGGATAAATGCGTACGCGAAAAATATGCATGCATTCAATAATTTAATAGATAAAAAAATGCTGATTTTCTAACTCGACTTCCCTATATAATTCTTATTTAAAATTAGATAAAGAAACAAATAAGAAAAATTTTACAACAATACTTTATTTTGATGCTTAAATTGACCTGCAAAAAAATGGCCAAAGAAATTGATGTTTCACAGACACACATTTACATCTGAAAAAATTTGAATTTCAATTTAACTTACACTAAAGGCCAGGGATAGAGCCGATTTCTGATTTTAAAGCGGAAACGGAATTCCGGTAGCCTTTTTTGAAATCGGAATTCCGATGAAAAAACTTTTTTCGGAATTGAAATTCCTGCCCAAAAAAACAAATTTTTCCTCCAAAATTTTTCTTTTCTCCATTTTTTTCTCAACAATTTTTTGTTCAGACCCCCATTATTACCAGTGCATAAAGTTACTCGTTACTCGTGGTAAAATACGTAAGTCAACCGAGTACGAGTAGTCAAAAATCACGAGTAAGGAGTACGAGTCCCACCCCTGCCCTGTACACACATTTGGGCATGCATTTTTTGCCCCCGAATGACTCATTCATTTTGGTTAATGGTTTTCTTTCTTCTGTATCACTGTGCTATTAATGAGTCCAGATTATAATTTTTTTTTCTACGCTAATTACAAAGTAATCCAGTTTGAATTTTTTCATATTTTTATTATGCATTATTTCCAATGATTTTCCTTTGTGTGCGCGTTTTCACTTCCCATTACTTTTTTATTGTAACATATATTCAACCATAAAGAAATTGTTGTAAAAACATATTGGCAATTTCAAGATTTGATTAAGTAACAAGTAAGTTAAGATCTAAATTTAATTTAAAACTTTTTAAAGAAAATTTTATATTTTAATATAAACAGAGATTAATTTCTTAAAAGAAATAGCTTCCCAAAAGAAGGGCACTTATTAGAGAACCAATGTTATCGATAAATTTTTCATTAATATGTATAGCAGTTTCCAAAGTGTGCTCCTCTCGAATTGGGAGTTGTCGAATTAAATTTTAAAAAGTCGTAATCGTGCGCACTGAATCGGGCGACACTGAATGTGTGCCACACTAATGGTGCGCACTGAAACGTATGGGCCCGTATATAAAATTTTTCATTTAGAACCACAAATGGAACTGGAAAATTTTTTCATGCGGTGGTAACTATGTAATGTTTTTTCAAAAAATAGTTAAATTTTTCAAACCCTAAGACTTAAATTGCCTATGGAGCTTTCGGTACTAAAAAGGTTGGTGGACGAACTAAAAAATAGGGGAACAGATACAAATAGTGACAAAAAAAATCGTCAAAAATGCAAAAAAAATAAAAAAAAAAATCGTCAAAAAGTACATAAGCTAAAATATCATACAAAAATCGCAGAAAAAAATTTCTTTTACAGAGGTTGAGTTTTCTTTTTACTTTTTCGTTTCGTAGTGTCTGGTTGGGTTTTCCTTTTGATTTTTTAGGCGTTAAAATTCTAAAAGAGGTAACAAATAGTTGCCTAAAAGTCTCTCAAATTCGAAAAATTTTAAGAAAATAGTTTTCCACTTCTCTCACCAAGAATTATAAACAAAAAAATTCTAATAACTTTCTTCACTTTTTTGGACCATTCGCTAGATGAAGCAAATGTTTAAAATGTGTGTATCGCTTTTCCAATGTGTTCATCAAAAAATGCCGAACTGGTGTGCCTTACCGAATAATTACAACATTATTAAAACATGGAGACAACAGTCCGCTGCTTCTTCATTAGCATTTATTATATAATTTGATCTAAGTAAGGGATCATGAATGGATTCATGAATTCAAATCTTGTTAAAGTTAATTTCATGTCATTAAGAACTCGCAAATAATTGCGGCCCTAATGTAAATAGGTGGAGGCGCACAGGTCCGCGGCGCAAATGTCATTTTCGCTGGGCGGCGAATCGTCTGCGCACAATTTGGAGGCACAAAAATCGGCGGGCAAATTTCGCGGCGCAAGTTTCACTTTGGCGGGCGACACAATTCGGCGCGCAAAAGTCAGCTTATCTATGAATGAATTGTCGGTTTTCATAGATGGGCCATAGGGCGAAAATAACAGTTGCAGAAAGAAAATTATTAATCAAAATTTTTTCAGGCAAAAATTGAAAAGATTTTTTATTCTATTCTCTTTTTATCTTATTTTTTTTTCCTTTTGATTTTATAATTGTGATATTTATTTATATTTTTTTTTTTTTAATTGATTATTTTCTTTATTTTCGTTGTTATCAAGTTTCTTTTTTTATTAATTTTATATAATTGAATTTGTTTTTAAAAGGAACAAAGAATAAATTTTATCGGACTTTTGATGAGTTTGAAAATTGCAATTTTATCACTAAATAATATTAAAGGAATGTGATTTGTGATCCATTTATCCCTTTATGAATTTGTTTGTATTTTTTTCGTTTCCTTATTGATTGTTCATTCTTACTAATCATTATGTTTTTTGTCTCCGTGTTGAATAGCGCTACCAGTGAGGAGATTTATGTCCGTTGTCCGCGGGGATTCGCCTAATTCGGAATTATGACCACTTTTACTTAAGTTTTTTGACATAATTTTGTTGATTTTAAATTTATAGTTTTCTCTTTTTATATCATATTTTTAATATTTGCTAACTTCTTGTATTTAGTTTAATAAATTCATGTAAGATCATACAGTTTTTTATTTTTGATGCTTATAAAATGTAAATTTTTCTATACTCGTGTTCATAAATTAATTTGATATAAGCCAGTCGCCGCTTTCTGTGATGATTCGACCGAATTTTGTTTTTGTAAAAATTACCCAATATTATAGAAATATAGATATCACACATTATTTAAATTTTTAGTTTATTTTTAAATTCAAGATCCTTTAGTTGAGAATAGCCATTCAATATTGCATCCATAAATACATCTGTTCCCCCTTTTACCTTTTTTGGACCTTTTAAGAATATTTATTCATTTTTTAATTTGATATTTTTTTTTGATTTTATTGTGTAGTAATGCATTTATTTAATGTTAACTACTGCTCGATTGAGTATTTTTGAAAATGGGAAGGAAAAGGATTTAAAAAATAAAATTTTTAAGAACCAAATGGTATTCTACCGTCCCCACCAAGTTAATAAATGCAATTGAAACTTATTTTTTTTTTTTGGTTGTTTCTGGCATCTTTTCTTTTGCCTCCTTTTATTTATCAGTTACTAAAGTTAAATTTGTTTGCATATTGTTAAATTTTAGTATTATATGATTTATCCCTTTATGAAATTTATTTATTAGATTTATCCTTTTTTGTTTAGTTTTTTTAAAAAAATTTTTGGTTTTTTTTTCATTTTTTTGTATGTAATAATTATATAAAAATATTTTAAATGATATACATTTTTGATAAAAATTATTTATATCTTTTATTTATTTATCACTTGTTTTTTTGTACCTATTCTTTTTTGTGGGTGCGTCCTCCCGTTTCAATCAATTTATTGATTCTTTGCTGACCCCCCATAGAGGCAGAAAAACGACTCCCTCAATTTGTTCTTATTAATTTTTGTTTTTGGCAAAATAAAAAGCACCGATTTAGACCATTGAATTAACGAACGCGAGAAAACAAGCCCAAAATCTCGCAGCCGATTGGCGAGCTATATTTTGATCACTGTATGTCCCGTCCCAAAATACAATTCACTAAAATTGCAGAATTGCTTTAAGAGGAATTTAAATTAATTCCTTAGTTAAATAAATTTATTCAAAAATAGAATTGAATCTTAATAAATTATTGCCTGTCTAAAAGTTAAAGTTTTAAACATTTTAGTAAATAAAAAACAATAATAAGAAAAATTTGGAAGATAATTATAGCTGCCTTTTAATAAAATCATTTGTTCTTTAAAGGAATGATGTGTGACTCAAAATTAGAAATAGAAAAAAATTTCAGATTGAAACAATGACCAAATTATTAATAAGACTGATTTTAATCTTTAAAAGAAATAATTTCAAAATAGACTAAATGATTTAAATAAAAGTAAAGGACCTTTATTAAACATTTTATCCTATTATCAAACACACTCACACTTAACATGGAAAAAAATCTGGACCTTAACCGAAGAACTGGACTGTGAACAAAATCATCAAAATACCAACAAAAAAAAAAAAAACATTACTAGTTTCAAAAAAGAGGGTTAAATTGAAAAAACGAAAAAATAAAGAAAGTAAATATTAAATTATGCATAAATCAAACTCTTCACCAAAAAGAGCAAAGCCATCATCTTATTTATGCAAATAATCAATAAAACATTATTCGCTATAACATGCTGATGCGATATTGTAATTGAATGGAAAAATAAAACAAACAAAAAACTATTTATTTAATTTAAAAATCTAGTCAAAATTCAAAAATTAAATTTAAATATTGAAGAAAAATATTTATTTTAGTAAATATAATACGAAGGGTACAAAACAAAACACGTGGAATAAAAAACAAACATGGAAATTGTTAAATTTGAATAAATATTAAGAAATATAAGTTGCGACAGAATTTAAACTATCTTAATCAAGAATGTGTTAAGAAATAAACTAAGATATGAAAAGAATTCCCGGCGGATTTTTGAGAACAACTCTATCCGCTGACAAGTGGTGCAGCTATCAGATCATCCTTCCTCATATGGCCTCATTCAAATCTATTATACTATTTGACAATGTCATTCCGGATTTTTTGCATTTTTTTGAACGAAAAAAAGGAATTTTTTTGGGCGAATGATTTTCTTTAAAAAACAAAATAAACATGCGGGCAGTGTGAAAGTAACCAAGAAAGGGATTAGGAACATCATTCAACATATGTGGTAATATAAAAAGACATTAAAAATAGAAAACAAAAGATGAAATAACTAAAAATAGGACATAAAAGGCATTTGTTATTTATATTGATTTCTTCTGTTTTTAACAAACGTTATTTGGTTATCTAAAAGCACTTTTCATCATAAAAATAATCAGTTGTTATGCTTGCGTTTTTTTTTTTTTTTTCTTATTTTAATGTTGAGTGTTTTTTTTAATTTAAGAAAACTTTTTTTTGCTATATCTTATATCTACACTATTACATAGTTTTTTATCTTCAGACTTTGCACCTATTTTAAGTGGCAAATGTGGGCTTTTAATATTTCGGTCATGCAAGACGGGTTCCCTTCACATTTTCAAAAAAAAGTGCTTAAGTCATAGAAACATGTCTTAAGGGTTTTCGAGGCGCTATCACGAATATGACATCCATTTTGCCCAATTCCGAACCCCTGAGCCTGATTCGAACAAGTACAAATTCTAATTTTTAAAATTGGGTTTTAGAATTTATAATGACTTAAAATTAAATGCATGAAACCCAGCAAAAAAGTGTCCTAAAATTATGTAAGGCAATTTTACATTTTTGGCCTAAAAATCTGAGGTCGTATTCGTGATAAGCACCGGAAAACCTTCAAATATCAATTTTTAACTCAAAATAACAAGCTAAAAAAACCGAAAAACGTCATATTAAAAAAGTCATTTTAACGAATTTTTTAGAATGTTTTGAAAACTAAGTAATTAGGAATTTTTATTACAAGAATACTCAAAAGAATTAATAGAGCATTCTTTCTGCCGGAAACCGACAGAGACAATTATACAAAACTTGGTGATCAAATCAAATCTTTTAAAAATAAAGTTTAAAATTTTTTGTCGTTTTAAATTTCCTATAAAAACGTACTTTAAAACACATGAGTTTTTACCATTTGGTATAACATAAGGTTCGGATATGTCCTTAGAATCAAGGACCGCCTTTGAATGGGCCCCGCTTGAAATTGAAAGTGTCTATTTCCAAAGATATCCTTTAAAAAGGCATTTTGTCCACTAAATTTAAAAAAAGTTAAGTTCATAAGAAAATTAATTTTGGTATTTTTTCCAAAATAATTTCTCATTTTTTGCAGGAAATCCTTCAAAATTGATATTTTATAGACAAAATCTGTTAACAAATGACACCAAAATTTCCAGCGGCGCCTAACGGCACCGCCGGACCCCAATTCGCTTAGGTTATCTCAAAGTCTATCAAAAAAAACCATAAATTGTCTTTTTGGTGCAAATCTTCTACACAATGTACTTAAATTTTTTCCCGGCGGCGTTCAGCACCAATCGATCTTGGCAATCCGAACCCAGGTATAACACATTTGCTCGAGGGGTGAGGGTGAAAGAAGGAGACAAAATGAGAGATTGAAAAAATAGGGAAAGAGACAAAGAAGAGAAATAGCAGAGAAAAACAGATAGAGAGATGCTGAGAAATGAGGATAAAGAGAGGAGAGGCCGTGGTAGAGAGAAAGTCAAAGAGAACGAAGTGATAAAAATTTAATACGTGATGCATTTTTTTGCTGAAACCCCCACATACCTAATGGTTTGAAAGAACAGAGAAGTTCAAACAGTAATCGGCCCACAATTTTTTTTTCAAATAGAGACAAAATCAATTAAGAACTGGCCAATTTAAAATTAAAGAGTATTGAGTAACAAATAAGCTAAACCGAAAAATCAAGGAAATTATAGAAGGTGTTAAAGAGCGGTTGGGCACCACGAAAGTTATGAAACGAAGAATTATAACTTTAAAATATGCTATAAGAAATACAAATAATTTTAAGGAAAGCGTATAACCGCACTTGTCTACGCGCAAAACCAGCGACCCTGGCACTGGTCCATGATAAATAAATAAAAGAAAAATCAAAAAAAATAAAGACAAAATGAAAAGCATAAAAATAACAATTTATTAGGTTATTAAATTATTATTATTTTTTTTTCCTTATTTTTGGCGTTTTTATTAGCCTAATTTCTGCTTCTATTCCTAAGCGGATTTATAAATTTGGGTTTCTTTTATTGTGTCATTACATAATTTGCTTTTTATTTATTTATTTATTTTTGCGCAGTGTTAACTAGGGTGTCAAACCCGCACCCGCATTACCCGTACCGGTACGGGTTTACCCGCATATTTTAAGGAAAAAACCCGCACGCGGTTCTTACCCGCAATCGATTTGAAAATTCGAAACCCGTACGGGTAAACCCTGCGGGTACCCGCAAAAACGGGTATTTTAAGCAGTGGTAAAGATTGGATATTTTGCAAATATTTTATATTTTTTTCAACAAAATGCCAATTCTTCTTTTTTTTTTTCAATTTTCTACTAAAAATGTCAAAGATGGACTTTTTTACGCAATTTTTCTCTATAATTTTATTTGATTTCTCAAAAATTTCTCCCGCGGTGCCTATTGGCACCGCCGACAGCATTTACTATGATTTTTTTTCAAAATTTATCTTAAAAATTTGTAACTATTCTGAAAAATAGGCTCCCAAATCTTCAAAATTAAACAGTTTTCCCGATCTTACAAAATTGGCACAAATTTTTCACTCAATCCCGACAACGTCAGTATCAAGCGAAAGACTTTTTAGCAAGCAGGAATTTTGTATGACAACACTACAAATGTAAAATCCGACATTGTTCACAAAAATATCATTTAAATAGACTTTCGGCACAGATTGCGGGGATATTTTGATTGTGAGCAAACATGGACAAAATTGCGATGGGACCGTCAATTGATGACGATAAAACGAATTTTTTGAGAATATAAAGAGTCTGATTAAATTTGATTTTTACCGCTTTTTTAATTTAAAAGAACAAATTTTGATTTTTTTTTGGAATTAATAGAGCACTATCCGCATGCGGGTTTGCAACCCTAGTGTTAACCAAAACCATTATCATTGTCTTTCCTATTCGCTTATTAATTTAATATAAACACGATATTTTTTATATTGTATTTCATGCATTTTTTTCGCCTAGATATTATTTATTTTAAATTATTTTTAATTTTTTAATATATTTTGGTTTTTTGAATTATTCAACGGATAC
>JBDPZO010000001.1:9257667-9276758 GCA_039877585.1 Heterodera filipjevi
TACATTAAGATAAAATGAAATTACTTGCATTTCCCCTATTTGTTGTCTTTATCGTCCGCGGTTTCAAATTGCTTGTCATGCTGATGGAAATGCGAATAAATTTGCTCAACCCTTTTGTTTTTGTTTTCGTTTTGCTAATATATATTTTATTCAGTTATTCGATTTTTTTTTTCATATAATTTTCTCTTATTATCGCTTCTTTCCTTCTTTTTCGTTTGCTTGAGCCTACTGTTGAAATGAGAATACTTAATTTATATTTATATTATTTTTTAATTATTATTTTCATTATTTTAATTGTTTCTGTTTCTAATGTTACTTTAGTTTTCTTTTTTTAAGTGAATTGCCACGCAGTTTCCACTACAATTTCACTAGCAAATTAATTTCTAAAGATGATTCTAATAGTGAGATTATTATAATTTGCCAAAACCCCCCATTTTTTTAAAAAGCATCAAAAATTGCATGCAAAAATAAATTAGTAAACAGCAGAGTTCTCATCGAAAATTTCCAAGCTGGTTAAAATAAGAATTTGGGGCCAAACAAAGTACATTACTAAAAACTTGGTCCCAGAGCTTTTAATAGTATTTTTTAGGCAATAAAATCAACTTTTTGCAGCCTTTTTTAGCAGTTTGGCTTTGAATTTTTTGTCTACTTAATTAATTTGTGTTATGAGAGTTTTTGTCCCTGTGTCGTTTTTTAAAATTTGATGTTCCTTGAGAAAGGTAATTTTAGGCGGGACAGAATGTGACAGAACAATGGACTGGCAGTTGTGGGGGTTTTAGTGTTATTGCGATCCTTAAGTCCATTTTGTTGCATAAATCCTAAATTTCGAATTGATTTTTCATTTTTTAATTTGTATTCGAAAACGAAAAGAACCAACTTAATGATTGAATATCCTTATTTCGACCGTCAAAACGCCTGATTGAATTTTAAAAATTTTTAAACTAAATTTTTTTGCCATAAAAATGCAAAACAAAAGTACCCATTTCCGAACACCTATTTAAATCATTTGGTCTAATTCACCATTTTTCCTTTTCCATGTCATCGCAATAAATATGTTTTCCTTTGGCTGATGGTCTGTCTCATCAACCCCATTTTATTTTTAAAAAAATAAAAAAGAAAATAACTTATCCTTTTTTATTTCAATTGCAAAACTAATTTTTTTATTTTTATAAGGAAATTTTATTGTTTATCTTTGCCTCTGTTTGACTTTGTTTACTTCTGCTTCATGGATTTAAATTTTAACGATTTCTTTGTCTTTTTAACTGCCATTACTTTTGAATAAATTATTTGGTTTTCTGTTATCAAAATAATTCCTCTCGACACATGAATCTGTTGTTGAAAATTCAATTTTTAAATTATTTGTTTATTTTATTATTTCGGTATACCAAAGAATTTATAAATTATTCCAAAAAAAGATAAAATTATATTTATGATATAAGATAAATCATTTTTTTGTCATTAAATGTGAAGTTTGATATATAAAATTATAAATACTTTTTTATTTGATTGGACGCATAAAATCCATTTGACGTATAAACTGGACTAGATCGAGATTTTTTTTATAATAAATCAAAAATCAAACTTTACTTTAAAAAACATAAGAATCTTTTATCGGTAAAACATTTTCATGAAAATATCCAATTTTAAACAAAGAAATTCTCAGCCCATATGAATTTTGCAAAGAAAGAATGCTTTATTCGTGCTGGGTCGTTTCTTAAATACCGCCACTATGGGCGTTTCTTAAATCCGCCAGGGCGTTTCTTAAACCCGCCAGGGCGTTTCTTAAATCCGCCAAGTGGGCGTTTCTTAAACCCGCCACAATGGGCGTTTCTTAAACCCGCCAGGGCGTTTCTTAAACCCGCCAAAATTCAAATTAATGAAATTGTGCATAATATTGCTTAAAATTTTATTACTACAAAATACTTCGCGATTATATAAATATAGAGGATTTCAGTTTTCTTTAAATCTCTCTCCAAAAATATGAACTGACCAGCATAATAAATTCTAAACAAAAAATATTTAAAATATTTGAGTCTCGGCGAACTTTTGTTAGAATGCAATCAGTAATTTCATACAAACAATTACAAAATATATAGTCACAATCATAGCGCTTTTTCCATTTGTTTATATAACATACGTCATGGTCATAGCAACAACTGTCAACTATAATATTTAAAATATTAAATTCAGATCATTCGTAAATTTATACTTTGTTTAAAATTGCAAAACCATATAACAGGGGCTATCAAGCAAGAATCAATTAGCGAAGTGCCACAATAAGTGCCACAATATTTCTTTGCAACTTACAAAGGGAAATTGATTAAGATATTACATAAATAAACAAAATGGTTTAATTTATCTTTTGTGGCTGTCTAATTAGTTCAAAATGCCCATCATGATAATATAAAAATATTGATGGAGTTGACTCCGTTTGTCGCAGGTTCGAAAGCTGAAATTCCAACTAATTTTCATAATTAAACAAAGTCTAACCGATGTTTGCAAATTTGGCGTATAAATTTGCCAACGATAAATTCTTTCTTTAATCTCTTCGCATACTAAAATGTTAATACGAAACATTTTGCTAATTGCTGCCATATCAAGATTATTCATCCATTTATCGGTTTCATGGGCCCCAACAGCTGGCGAAATGGCCTTCTCAATGTGCTCTCTAGCATTTTCGATGCTCCCAAAAAGCGCTAAATAGAAAGGTACATCAAAACTAAACAATTAAAAACTCACACCACCAATCATTATCAGGATGGTTTAAATAAGAATGTTGGTAAATTGTTTCTTCTAAAAACTCAATGACATCTCTTCGAATTTCACTGTGATTGGATTCTGTGCCCGTTATAGCTAGAGAGACAGCGCGCCAGCCACAGTTCCCATCCCCCAATATTTTGGTTACTTCACCAGGCCCATATTCAGAAGACATAAAATCAAAAGACGCTTGGTATTCTATAGGTTCTGGGTCTTAAATTATTTAAATTATTTGTTTGTTATATGTTTAAATCCATTTCTTACGGAAAACATAAAACCAAGTTTCACACATTTCTTGTCTTTGATCAGAATTCAAGGGGTTAAACACGAATTTTAAGGTCGCACGTGCCATTGTTTCAACATGTTCAACTAGTTTGGTATAATTAAACAGGAAAAAATAAATACCTGATCGGTTTTCTTGACTAGAAAGGACACTTTCAGTACTTTGACTTTGGGGCAAGGTTTCCTCTTCAGAGTTTTTTATTTGTTTTGGTGATCTAGCATTTATGAAATCCGCTAAAACTTGACCTTTTGTTTTTGGTTTTTCCACTAATTCCTCTAAACGCATTTTCCTTTTTCTCTGAAATACTAACTTATATTTGAAGAAGAAATAAAATACTTCTCTGATTTTTTTATCCTTCCGTGTTGAAATTCCTTTATCGTCTAATTGTAACAGAAGGTATGATAATCTATTTAGGTAAGTTTGTGTGGTTTGGGCGAACTCATTCTCTGAGACCTCGCCTTTGTCATTGATATTGCAGCATGACGAACGCTTGCCGCATCGCTATAACATAAAAATAGTTGAGTTTTTAACTATCAATTACCGTTTAATAACACTATGCCATGCTTCAACAGGATTTGTTGATCTTGTTCTAGTTAATTTATTAAAAGAAAAAAGATTTCCATTGCCGATTTTTTTAATCCATTGATTATCCATATAAGCCACAAAGGTATCCATTTCTTCTTTTAGCTCTCCTTCAAATTCATTTCTGAATGCTGTTAAAATTGTCCACATTTTTGTAGCTTCTTCTTTCCGAAGAAAAGGAAGAGCAAATATTCGTCGAATCTAGTAAAATTAAGTGACTAATATTGCTATTTTACATACCCATTTCCATATTTCCTTTTGTTGGTTAAATTCTTGAAACAAACGGGGCAAATTTGACTTAATATGGTGTACTGTTGCACGTATATAGTGTACAATACACCCATAGACTTTGTTGGCCCCAAAAGTTTTTATTAACGCATTTATTTCTGCTGTTTCATAATCCGAATGGATCCGATTAATTCCCGAAAAAACTTCAGCTCCCCATATTTCTTTTAATTGTGAAAGAATCTTTTCATATGATGCTTGTGTTCTAGAAAATTTCTTATTGTAAAATTGATATGAAATTTACTACAACTACCGTTTTCTCATCAGAGCCATCAGTAACGGAGTCCATTCAGCTCCATTAGCAGTTTCAAGCTTAAAGTCGTTTCGATCAGAAACCCTAATATATTTACCAGTCCATGAATTGTCCAAATTTGCTGGAAACTCAATGGTGCCAATTCAAATGTGCCATCAGATACTAGCACTTTACAATGACTGGCAGCTCTTTTCTGTGTATGAGTTACAAAAAGCATAATACCAATTTCTTTGTCACGAAATCTTAGCCACCTTTAAACAATATTTATTTTTTTACCCATTTGAATAATAGGCTATTACATGTCTTCAGAAGACAGTTCTTTTCGAAGAATTAATTTAATTGCTCCACGTTTAGTTAACTGAAGTCTTTCTGGAATATTAAATTGGTCAGTAGAATCCCCTATTTGGTTTTGTTTTCTCCGGTTGTAGGCACGCCTTACACTTTGCCAATTTGGATAATTGAATGAAATTCCCGTAGGATCATCAATTTCCATTTCCTCGGCTACATCATGTTCTCGTGCCCTGTCAGATCCCTACAATTACATTTGATTTGGTTTAGTGAACTATTTTATACTTCTCTCCAAATGGATTTGGGATCGGCAGCACATTGTGCTAATTCTCTTCGTTGGTTCCTATCAATTTGTTCAGCAGTAAGCTGCTCAAGTGGAACACCTTTGCATAGAGGATTATGTATTATTTTATGCGTCCTGTCTAATCGTCCTTCTCGAATTATAGCACTTGCAATAATTCTTAATCATTTTTACAAACAAAAGAAAATACCCTAAACTAACCCATCAGAATTTGGCTTCTTATAACTTTCACATTTCATGCAATAAATGTAAATTGCGTCACCTTTCTCTTTTGTTTTTTGTATTTGCGATATTCATCACCATGACCAACGACAAACAGAAATTTCTTATCAAATTTGGAAAAACATTGTGTTACTTCAGCATTTTCCATGTCCTCATTATTTCCTTCTGTTGATTTTCGATTTTTTATTTTAGAAATATGTCTTTCGAGCGTTCTAAAACTTATGTCGACTCCAATTTCTGACAATTTTTCCAACAAATCTCCTTTCGTTTTTATCTCTTTTTTAAGGTATTGGTCAATCAGATTTTTTGCGTCATCATTTGATACCAATTCTTCAAAAGTAATAAAATTTAATAGGTTTATACATGAATAAAATATTAAGAATAAAAGTGTTTTCTTCATTTAATAACAGCTTAAGGTGAAATTAAATAAAATTTTGGTAGCTATTTATTTAGTTTTCATGTTGGAAAATAACAGTCATAATATGACAAATAAATGCTAGTTCCGGCTAACCTTATTGGCACAATCAATTAAGAAAAATAAATTTATTGATTAATCTGCATAAAAAATATTTTAATGTAAAATTATTCATTAATTTGAATTTTGGCGGGTTTAAGAAACGCCCTGGCGGGTTTAAGAAACGCCCATTGTGGCGGGTTTAAGAAACGCCCACTTGGCGGATTTAAGAAACGCCCTGGCGGGTTTAAGAAACGCCCTGGCGGATTTAAGAAACGCCCATAGTGGCGGTATTTAAGAAACGACCTAGCACCGCTTTATTTATGTTTTTGAGGGTGGCGTCCTCCCGTTGCAATTAATCCGATTGATTTTTATGGTGACGCACGGAAAGGCAAAAGAACCACTCCTCACTCAATTTGTTCAGCATTTAAAAACAAACATATTCTCTCAAATTAATTTTTGTTAACCACAAAATAATTATTATCTTTTAGGGACGTTTTTTACGGTTGGCGAGCAATTTTTTCGACACTTGTTTGCCCCCCCCCCCCGTCCCTTTCACTAAGTCTGATGGAGAAGCAATCATTTTCAAGATTTGACTTTAAAAAGCTAAGCAAAATTAATGGAATATTTTCTCTATAAAATCAAATAAATCTTACAACTTGGGCATGGGATTATTTAATATATTATTATAAAATAAGAAAAAAATCAGTAGCCTTGCTATTTTCAAAAAAAAATGACTGTTAAAAGAAAAAAAGATAAAAATTAATATAATTTTAAATAAATGCTTAGTAATATTTTAATTTAACTAAACTTTCGGCTCTTCACAAAAAAAAACAACGACTTGATAGTCTTCTCATTTACCCAAAGTTACCCAAAATCATTAAATCGCAAAATTTGTTAAAAACAAAATCAGTGATTAAATGCTTAATATTATAAATCAAATTAGGCGTGCGGGTTAAATGCCTATGTAACCAATTCTCTGACCACAAATCAGAATTCCTCAACGAACAAGGCTGTTTTTGTCACAAGTTTGGTATATAATAAGATTAATCAAAAAGAATAAGTCACAAAATAAAAATAAGTAGCATTGCTATTTTCAGAAAAAAGGCGAACGAATTGAAAAATAAAGACAAAAATAAAAGTTAAATTTTTATATTTTTAATTTTCTACAATCCAATCGGTTGCCCAAAAAATGAAAAGTCATCGTCTCATTAACTCGCGTTATCAAGAAAAAACCTTCATTCGCAAAATTTGCTCAAGCTATAATCAGTAATTGAATGCAGAAAATTTATAAAGATAATGATTGTTTTACATTTTAAAAATGGCAGCCAATTTAAAAATAAAGAAAAAAAAATTAAATAAGAAAATTAGTCAGAAATTCAAATATTTTTTATTCCTTTCGAATGAAAACCAAATCAAAACAATTTTTAAATGAGAATAATTGTTTGGTTTAAATGAAAATAAAGCAATTAGAAATTAATCAAAGTCATTTTCAAAAAAAGACCAAAGTATTACATTGTGAACACTTGTAATTATTTGTCTACAAAAAATTACTACCTGCGGGATCTATTTTCTCGGGTTTTCTCAATGGCTGCCTAAGAATGGCCATTCTATTCCCCAAATTTTTATCCAATGGATTTTCTGTTTGGAAATGGCCAGAGCATGCGTTACACCACATAAAAATTTGGACTCGCTCTGACTCATCTTAACTCGGGAATGGAACAAAAGATCAATTCAGAAGGAGCGAAATATTGCCGTAATTTTCCCGAAGTGTTTAAGTCTCTGGATCAAAGACAAGGGAGGGAATTGTTGAAAATCTTTGGTTATTTTTATTCTCCAATTTTTCGATTAATTATCATTTTATTAACGGATTGTTATTCTTTTAATACATAATCCCAAAAAAACCCATTCTTTTAATCTTTTATCTTAAAAACTAATGACCAAACTCTTTCTAATAAAATTATTTATATAAATTATTTACAGACTTTAACATTTGAGCATTTTGAACAAATTTCAAATTATATGAATTTCTCAAAAAAAACTCATATAAATGTGTTTGATTTAAAACTTAGTCCTTTTTTATCAAAGGTAAAAAATACACTCTAATAAGGTCAATTAATATAAGAACAATTCATTGTTCCATTGTCCTAACGAAAACATATAACATATAAACCTTTTAATTTATAATTTTAATAAAAAAGCCAAATTATATAATTAAAACAAATTCGTATGAGAAAACATGCAAAAATAATTCAATAATGAATAAATGAATTGGGCATGAAAAAGCATCATTTTTAAAAGGTTCTTATCCTTTTTGCCACCCCCCTCGAAACTTTCAAATAAAAAGTCGTTTCTAGGGTAATTTGGGGCGCTGATCACGAATATGACCTTAGTTTTCCAAAATTCCGACTCCCGAACCCGAATTCGAACAAAAAACCGACACTCATAATTCGAGTATAAAACATATTTCTAGGGATTGTTGGGGTCGCTGTTCACGATTCCGGCATCCATTGCGACCAATTTCGAATCCCGGACCCTGCACGCGAAGAATAAGTCGAAAAATAAAATTTTTGGTGCTATATGAAAAGTCACCATTTTTGAAACCAAAGGGGGGACCCTTTTGATTTTTTTTGACAATTATTTTTTTGTTTTGTTTTTTTTTGCACAAAAAGTGCTTCCAAATGGTTTTGAGGTTGCTGATCACGAAAGTGACATTAATTTTTGGCTAATTTTAAAAAACAAAAAAATAATTGTCAAAAAAATCAAAAGGGTCCCCCCTTTGGTTTCAAAAATGGTGACTTTTCATATAGCACCAAAAATTTTATTTTTCGACTTATTCTTCGCGTGCAGGGTCCGGGATTCGAAATTGGTCGCAATGGATGCCGGAATCGTGAACAGCGACCCCAACAATCCCTAGAAATATGTTTTATACTCGAATTATGAGTGTCGGTTTTTTGTTCGAATTCGGGTTCGGGAGTCGGAATTTTGGAAAACTAAGGTCATATTCGTGATCAGCGCCCCAAATTACCCTAGAAACGACTTTTTATTTGAAAGTTTCGAGGGGGGTGGCAAAAAGGATAAGAACCTTTTAAAAAAGAGCTTAAATTAAAACACAAACCAAAAATGTTTTTTTTTTCGGTTATTTAGTAATCTCTTTTTCGTAAGGTCAAACCAAAGATACATACTATATTTTGAGCATCGTTTATTCGTTTAAATGAAATAGGTATTAAATAAATTTTTAAAAATTGGAGTAGAAAATAGAATTAACTTGAATTATCTTTCTGTTAAAATTACGACAAAAATTTCACGGTCGGCGCCGCAGGCCATCGCCCCTTTAAGTAGCAAAAAAAAAGATTAATTAATTCAGTAATAATTGTTCGCTCTTAACAAAAATAAAATTCCGAAATTTCATTTCACATGGAATTATTAAAAGAAAAAAAAATAAGTCATAATTTATTAAGAAAGGTTAATTGCTATTTAAAAAAAGAAGAATGTATTTATAAAAACAAGATGAAAATATAATATAATTTTTCATCAGGTTTAATTTGCGTATTAAAAATGAACCTCTTCACAAAAAAAAAAGAATGCACACACCTTGAGAAGATTAAATAAAAACTATTCTTTAAGTCTACTTAAACAAAATAAATATTATTTTATTTAATACTTAACGAGACATGAAATATCTAAGAATGTGGAAAATTTGATTAAATTCTTTAGAACAGTAAGAAAGAATGTAAAAGAATGTGGACGTTTCGACACACGGAATAAAATCATAGCCTGTTTTAAAAAAATTCTTTTTATTAATATTTATTAAATGACTTTCTAATCTAAAAATATTTAATTACATAAAAAATAAAAAGTATTGAAATTTTTTAAATCTTAGAATCCAATTAATCTAAAACTTATTATTAAATAAATAAAATTACTTTGATCAATGATTTAAATATTTATTGTTGAAAGTTTTTTTTTACGACCGCGAGCATACCTGTGCGTTTTTCAATAAAAACATAAATTAATAAATGATAAAATTAAAAAAAAAAATTATTTTATTAACATTTAAATTTTGTAATAAAATATTTATAAATAGAAAAAATGGTACTTATCGACACCACGGCTCAGCCCTTTAAATAATTAAAAAAATTAGCACGAACAATTTCGTAGGTAGTGAAAATTGAAAAAAATGATAAATTTACCTTTTTTTTGATCTTCAAACAAATTTTTTTCATTTCTAATTTTTCAACCCAACTACTGTTTCTGAAAATTTTCTTCTAGCGGCCCTAAATATAAATGTATTGTTAAGGTGCCTAGTCAACATGAGGCATACAATTTTTGCTATTTTTGAAAAGTAAAATGTGGGAATGGCGGGCCTGCGGTGCCAATCTTGCCATTGGAAATTAATAATTGACACCGGGATTCCAGTTTCTTCATTTGTGATCGACTGTTTTCTAAACAACAAATTAACCACCTTTTGCAGTATTGGATGAGTAATAAAAAGAATAAAAAAATTAGAAATAAAACAATAAACAAAGCTTAACAAACAAAAAAAAAATAATTGACTAAAAAGTAGTGAAAATTTTGAATAAAAAAAGAAAGATAGTAGAAAATAATAATAATAATTGAATTTAAAATAAGTCTCAATTTACAAAAGAATTTAATAAAAATACGACTTTGTTCACCACCCCCTAAAGGAAATGTCGTCTTCGTGTCGTTACAAATCTCTCATATTTTTAATCCCATAATACAAAAATACGATTAAAAATAATTAAATTTAGCATTTTAATTATTAATAAAAAAAGGGTTAATAAAAAACGATTTATACTAGCAACAAATTATTGCAATTAAAAAAATTATAAAGGTGCATGAAACAGTACTCAAAAAATACGAAAAATTTATTTGTTAAATTAAATATGTAAAACTGGTTTTATATAGTTTTTTAAATCATTACGAACTTGTGGCTCACACAAATATTTATTTATGTAAATATTTATTAAAAATATAATATTGGATATGGATGTTAAAAAATTAAAAGATTAACGAACAAACGTAAATTCAAATTTGATGATAAAAAAAAATTTAAGGCGGAACAGACTTAAACATGAAACAAGTAGGGCTCTGACAAATGAGTTTAAAAAAAAGAGACTATATTTTCATTAATAAAAATTCCAATTGATAAATATAATATTCAGTTATTATTTTTTATATGAAACAAACATTTAAAATAATGCCAAAAAGATAGTAATTAGTAATTACTAGAAATGTGAAAACCTGCAATTTTTTAATAAATATATTTTAAAAATTTGATGAGTAAATTAAGTAATTATTTATGAGCAAAAAAACCTTTTTTCTTTGCCTTAAATAAAACTAAAAAAACAAAAACTTTTTGTCTCGAATCTCGACTCGAGAAAAGTCTCGGGTTTTTTTTAGTTTCTCGGTCTCGAGTACTTAGTCTCGAAAATCGAGACTTTTATACCCATAAATATTGGCTTTTCGTTCGTTAAGAAACATTAAATTTGGGTCCTAACCCTAAATTTAAAAAAGCGCAGACAAACACCATATATCAGGTCAAAATTCATCATTTTGAAAAAATATTCTAAGAGCAAGAATAAAAATTGCTATTTAAAAAGATTTTTCCAAAAAAAGCCCGAAAAAATCACATCACCATTTCAAACAAAAAAAAATTATCTTTGACCTGACCCCTTCCAAACCACAAAATTATGATATTTATTCACATGTGGCAGACCTGATATATATGGTTTTATTTTTTAAAGTGCAAAAGAAAAAATTTTAGAAAAAAGTCTCGCGTTTTCCTGGTTCAGTCCTGGCCTCGAGTCTCGGGGCCAAGTCTCGGTTCGGCCCGAGTCACGGGGTAAGTCTCGGTATCGGTCTCGACTCTCGAGTCTTGTGAAATTTTTGGTCTCGAATAGCGCTATTAAATAGTATCTAATAAAGAAATTAGCAAAATATATAAATTTTAATTTAATTTCAATCTTAACATGATTTATGGCAATTTATTGGAATGTATTTATTTCAATTGTGCAACAAAACTTTGACAATGGACATGGAAATACATTAATCAAAAATAATAAGTTAGAAAATTAAAATATATACACACCGACTCACTTTTGTTCGATACGCAACTTCATCATCAAACTTTCACCATCGATAGAAAATGAAATTCTGCATCGTTTAATGCAAAATTTATTTTCATTTATGCATTTGTTAAAAAGTTTCATTAAAGTTTAATTAAGTTCTCTCGTTATACCGTGCTATTTTCTTATCTCTAACTCCCAAAAAAAGCAAAAAAGGTTCAAATGTTTATCAGAAACATGAAAGTGATTCAGGAATATTCAAAAGAAGCTCCTCTTCAAAATGAGCACAAAATTATTTGAATTGGGTTGTCTTAGGCTAAGTTACAGGGCTTCCAAATATTTCTTTTTCTCTCGGTTTGGCATACTATTTCTTTGTCTCTAACTTAAGCGGGGCGGAAGAGAGCGGCTGTGTTGGGTGGGTGGGAGAGGAGAAAGAAGTGAAATGTGAGAGAGTTAAAGAAGTGAGAGGAAAAAGAAATAGTGAAGCAATTTCTTCCTTTACCTAGCCCATTCCATCTCATCTTAAAATTAGCAAAAAGAAATACATATATTAAAATACCTCTTGTCATGGCTCAACTCGAACTTTTCGTCTTATGTCTTTTACCATCTAAAAGACCACTGAGACAAAAATCTTTGCAGTTTTTGTAACTGGGGCCCAAAATTGAGTCGGTGTGTATAGCATTGCTTTTTTCATAAAAAATAGGCTCAATTTTAAAATAAATAAAACATAAAAATAAATATAATTCAAAACATATTAATAGATGTAATTTCTGGATTATAGAGACCGCAAAAAAAGCACCAAAAACCGCGAAAAAGGCACTAAAATAGGCACCAAAAAAATCCTAAAAAGGCATTAAAAGGCACAAAAATCCCGAAAAGGCATGAAAATAGGCATCTAAAATTTTTGTACGCACATTTTTTCCAGCCGTTTTAAAGCCAAAAATTTTTAAAGCAATTTTTTAGTCAAAATCATAAAGAAAAAATTCTTTCACCTATCACCGAAGACAAGCGAAATAAATTTAATATTTTTAAAATTAAACAAAAAATTTTTTGAGAATCAAAATTTTGGATAAAAAAAAGAATTTTTAAGGACAATTTTTTTAAAATTTTTTCCATTCTTAGGGGGTTTATTTTTACAAAATTGAAAGGTCAATTTTTAGGGGTCTTTTTTGCCTTTTTTTAAGAAATTTCTCAAAATTTGGAAAAAAGCACCCAAAAACGCCAAAAAAGGCATGAAAACACGAAAATGCCAAAAAAGGCATTTAAGGCACGAAAATCCCGAAAAAGACAACCAAAGGAATTATAAAAGTCAACGTAGAAGCTTCAAACGAAGTGGAAAATGCGTTATTTATGCTTAATATATCGAAACTAGTGCGCAGAAAAAGGCATACAAAAGATTCTTAAAAATTCTTAAAAAAATTATATTAAATAGTACGTACCTCAATAATTACAAAAAAAAACTTCTTTGAACAATTAAGATTTCGATAATTTATCAATGAATCCATAATATTACAACTCAAAACCTTTGAATTTTTGGTGAAACAAATAAAAAACGTTAAGAAACTCTAAAGGAATTATTTATAGCTCCCTCTGCCGGAGGTGTCGAATTGGATCAACAAAAAAAAGTGATCAAATCCGTAACCATCTTTTAATAAATTAAATAAAAGTAAAAACAAAAACAAATAAAGAAAAGACAAAACGCAAAAAAGGATAAAATAAAAGTTAAAAAAAATAAATTATAACTTAAAAAATTCAAGAAAGAAAAGCAAAAAATAAAAGAAATATTAAAGGGGAAACAAAACTGGTTGGAAGAAATGAAAAACTTGTGATCGGAACCGGACCAGATCCCGACCGGATTTTCCCGGGATCCTGATCTGGATCCGGGTGTTTTTGGAAAAATAGACCCCGACCCGGAGTCCGGAAAAAACAGGATTTTTAATCCCGGAATCTTGTCCGGTCCAATTTCGAATCCGGGTCCGGAATCTGGATCCGGACAAATTTGACCACGGTAAACCGGATTTCGTTTTTTCTTAATTTTGAATAATTTTTACATAGAATTTTTTTGAAACGACTTGCTTGAACCCAATTTTTCTAAAAATAAACAAAAATAGTCCCTTTTTCTGCAAAATTTCTTATCAAACACGTCTAAATTTTTTTAAAATTTTCCCGATGGCGCCTATCGGCACCACCAGTCCCTACCGTTTAAACTTTTAAAAAGCAAGACGAAAAAATGTTTTCGATGCTGGAAACAAATTTTATTAATTCGGTATTGTTCGAAAGCTTAGTGTTTAGAAGGTATGAATAAGTTATTTCTAAGCGATCGACTAACTCTTAAAAAAGTTACAACTTGAGGACACAAAAAAATCAGAATTTTGGTGTATTTTGGTTTATAACTTTTTTATAGATCGGTAATTTTTTTCAATTTTTGGAGAGTTATAGAGCTTAGCTACTAAGTAGCTTTAGAAAGACACTGAGTTTAAAGAATTTGGATGTCTAAAAAAAAGTTATGGCCTCCAAAAATTTATTGATTCCCAACTGAGTGGTCCCGCTTAAAATTATATTTTTAAAACTAGCGAAAATTTTTGATGGTATTCCTTGTTAAATTGTCTCTTTCAAAAAGAATATATCAAATTTTGATTGATTAACTATCGCAGTAATTTAGGCTTAAGCATTTTTAAAATTTTTATTATTTTTTCATTGTTTTTCTTATTTTTGAAAAATCCGGAATCCGGGTCGGGATCCCAGCCCAAAATTTGGAAACCGGACCCGGAGTCTGGAAAAACCTTGATTTTTAATCCCGGAATCTTGTTCGGTCTAATTCCCGAATCCGGGTCCGGAATCTGGATCCGGAATTTTTCAAAATTCCTGTCTCTATGAAAAACAAATAAATTATTAACGATAATAAAAAGAAAGTTGTCAACGGCAAACAACAGTCGCTCATCATTCACGACAAGAGGCGGCCTTGTTAAAACCTTCATATTGTGAAGAATGCATAGATTTCCTTATAAGTTAAAAAGAAATAAATTATATATGTCAGAAGAATTCGAAAAAATTTTTTAATTAAAAAGTAAACAAAAAATATTTTAAGCGCAAATGAAAGATATTTTATTATAATTTTTATTTGCAAATTTAAAAATATTGCAAACATTGGAAATAAAATGGTTTCTATAAAAAACATATTTGGTACTTTCCCATTATATGACCAAAAGCCAAAAATTTTAAAAAATCAACAAAGGGGCGCGCAAATTCAACAAGGCGCGCTGTGGCACTACTTTGGAGTGGAATTGTTCAAATTGTTAATTTATGCGGTGGGAATATGGAATTTGCGCGCCCCTTTGTTGATTTTTTAAAATTTTGGCTTTTGGTTATATAATGGGAAAGTACCAAATATTTTCTTAATTAAAAAAAGCTAGGATCCTTAAACTTGCAAAAAAAAAAAAAAATAAAAAAAAAAAAAAATAAAAAAAAAAAAAATAAATAAAATAAGGCAATCGTGCAGAATGGGGGTCCCTAATTTAGCTTTGTAAAATTTAATTTTGTTATTTTTGGCTGAAAATAGGTATTTAGGGGTTTTCAAGGGTGCTGAGCAAAAATCTGCCCTTAAATTTGTTGTAAGACACCGTCTAGTCTAAGATTTGGGCAAAATACGATTTTTTTATCAAGTACATACTCGTTTTCAATAAAAATGGCGCTGACCGGTGCACAAAAATTGACCAAATATTAGATTAGATGTTGTCATATGACAAACCCAAGGTCAGATTCGTGATCAGCGCCATGGAAAACCCTGATATATATGTTTTTAGCTCAAAATAACAAAGTTAAATTAGGGACCCCCATTCTGCACGATTGCCTAAAATAAAATAGCCAATTCTGCAATTCTGTCGATTATCGAAAAGATAAATTGTAAAATAATACAATATAAAATCCTGAACAACTTTTTTAGGCTTGTTTATTCATTATATATTCACAAAAAGTAATTTAAAAATAAATTAATAATAAAAAATGTTAAATCTCCATATCTAAGAACATGTTATAACATTTTAACAGGAATAGAACATTTTGGAGGGCCTTCCATCCTCAACGCGTGGTGTTCAGGTCCCAGCGATTACTATTATTTGAAAAAAAATAAAAAGATAATTCTAAAAAAATAAAAAATCTTAACCAAAGATCTTTAATTTTACTTTTAAGAATAAGACCTCGGAGAAATTGAAGAAATTCGGTCCCAACTTTTCATATAAATACCTACTTTATTTATTCATTAATAAAAATAAAGGAGAAATCAAAAATTCTGTTATTTTGTGGGCCGTTTTGGCGCGGTTTGATATAACTTTTCTCCGAGCCAACCAAAATAAATTTTCTTAGTATCATTCGATAGCTCTTGGTAAGCTCTTAAGCTTGCAAAATTTCAAAAAATTTGGTCCAGTTAAAAAAAAGTTAGGGTCAAAAAAATCGAAATTTAGGTTTTTTGAGTTTTTTCAACTTAATTTTTTTAATACCTTGACTAATTTTTTTGTAACTATCGAAATATACTAAGAAAATTTATTTTGGATGGCTCTGAGAAAAGTTATATCAAACCGCGCCAAAACGGCCCGTTCCGGGATTTATTGGGTAGTTGATCACGAATCAGGCTAAAACATCGTTAAAGTTTCAGAATCCCTGCGTATAGGCTGATTCTGCGCTGCAGGATTCTGGAGGTAGGGAGGGGGGGGGGGGAAGAGTGCTAGTGCGTCGTGCTGGGACGTTTCTTAAAAACCGCCACTATGGGCGTTTCTTAAATCCGCCATTTTTACTGAATTTTCGACTAAATCAAGTCATAACTTTTCTCAGAAGCAACCAAATTAAACAATCTTGATATTGTAAGTAGCCCTTAAATTGCTCTATAAGTTAGGTAAATTTCAAAAAATTTCACTAAGTTTTAAAAAAATTGGTTAAAAAACTGGAAAAAATTGCCATAACTTTTGAAAAACTTAACGAAATTTTTTCAAATTTGTATATGTGATAAATCTAACCAAGAGCTATCTTACAATACCAAGATTGTTTAATTTGGTTGGTTCTGAGAAAAGTTATGACTTGATTTAGTCGAAAATTCAGTAAAAATGGCGGATTTAAGAAACGCCCATAGTGGCGGTTTTTAAGAAACGACCTTGCACCTAGTGCGTTAGCTAAATTCTGCCACCCTGTTCGTTGGTTAAATGCGCCATCATTGTGATTTTGGTTAGTTAAATGCGCCAATTAATATTTTTAATATGCATTAAATAATCATTTATTCAACAAAGCCGTATAAAACATTGTTGCTTGCAATAAAAGATATATAAAATGCATTTTAATTCAAACAAATCGAATTTCCGTTTTTTGTTTGTGCCAATACGTGTAAACCTCGATTGCCGTTTGTTTGCCAGCATTCTAATTAAAGAAATAGCATTAAACTAAATAAAAAAAGTTGCAGGGGCCAGACAGAGCTAGAGAACACGATACAGCAGAAGAAATAGAAGTTGAGGACCCCACAGGAATTTCATTCAATTACCCCAGTTGGCAGACCGTAAGAAGTGCTTATAACAGTAGAAAAAAGCAAGACCAAACTGGGGATTTTTCTGACCCATTTAATGTCCCCGCAAGACTACAGCTCAGCAAACGTGGAGCAATCAAATTATGGCTTCGAAACAAATATCTGCTGAGGATATGTGGATCAGATTCTGAGAAAAAGAATTAGGAGTTATGCTTTTTATAACGCACACTCAGCAGAGAGTTGCCAGCCATTGCAAAGTCTTAGTTTCGGATGGCACATTCGAACTGGCACCTTTGAATTTACAGAATTTCCAGCAAATCTGGACTATTCATGGATTGGTCTGTCTTGGAATAGGGGTTGGCTTTTAAATTTGATTTTAAGCTTGAAACAAACAATGGGGCTGAATGGACTCCATTGTTAATGGCCTTAATGAAGAGACGGTTAAAAAATAAAATTTCTAATTTTTTAAAGATATTTGCAGAACCCAAGCACGGTACGATGCAATTCTCTCAAAATGAAATGAAATATGGGGAGAGGAAATTTTTGCGAATGTCGCACGAATTCACACGGATTATGAAATAGCTGAAAGCAATGCTTTAATAAAATTATTCTGAGCCCATAAAGTTTATGGCTGTATTGTTCATTATACCAGCGCAACTGTACAACATAAAAGATCAAATTTACCTCAATTCTTTCGAGAATTTAAACAACAGAAAGATGTTTGGAAATGGGTATCTTTTAATAAATATGATTATCTTAACAGCGTCTTGGTAGATCTGTTGAGCATTTGCACTTATATTTCGTCGCAAGGAAGAAGCTACCTAAATGTGGCCACATTTGGTATCTTTTACAAAGAGCTTTGAAGGAGAGCTAAGAGCTGAAATGGATTCTTTTGTGACTTATATGAACAACTAATGGATTAAAAAAATAGACCAAGGCAATTTATTCTCTTTTAACAAATTAACTCGTACAAGATCAACTAACCCCGTCAAGGCATGGCACAGTGTTATCGAACGGTAAATTATTATCCAAAAAATAAAACAAAAGATTTTAAGTGACCCAGAAAATGTACGGCACGCTTCAGTAATAAGCGTTTTGCATTATTTTCAAAAAATGTTCGCAGAAGGCAAAGAACGAATTGTGAAAATTTTAGCAGGCGCAGACCCCAGACGAAGAGATAAAACATATGAAGATATAGATAACAAAATATTAGCAGCCTAAAGGGAATATGAGGGTTTCAAATATTAAAACTAAACGCAATATTGGCATAAAGGATATGATTGACAATGTCGAATTTTCGCAAGATGAGTTTTCCCAAACAACCGAAATAAATTTATATAGGTTGTCTTTTCTATTATTGCAATTAGACGATAAAGAAATTTCAACGCGAAAGAATAAAAATTAGAGAAGTCTATTTATTCTGTTTATCATTTTAAGTTCTAAATTAACATTTTAGAGAAAAAGAAAATTACGCAAGAACCAAAAGAAAAAACGAAGACGAAAGAACAAGTTTTAGCTGATATCATAAATTCGAAAGCAAATAAACTCGTAGAAATTTCGGAAGAAGAAAAAGTTCCAACAAATCAAAGCACAGAAAGCACCACTGAAGAAAAACATGAGGGTATTTTTCAAAATAAAACTTAAAATATAAAGAAAAGAAATCTGCCTAAAAATAAATTCTCCTTTAGTTGAGTATTTAAAAATCATAGGCGCATGGACCGGCAAAGAACTGAGGAGAACTATGATAGGTGCGGTGCCATAGTAAATGCGACACCATGATAGTTGCGACACCATGATAGTTGTGACACCATAATAGATGCTTTACTATGTTAGGTGCGACACCATTATAGATGCAACACAATGGTAAGTGCGACTATAGTAGGTGCGTCACTATGATAGACGTGAAACCATAATAAAAAAAGATATGAATTTTCGAATATATCACTAAAAACCCCCTGATCAAATTTTGGTCAGAAAATGAAAAAAATTGTATTTTTTCTGCCTGGGAAAAACAGAACAAAGGTAAAATTTCTAAGAAAGTATTGTGGCATAAATTAATTGAGGAAATTTG